>CAEFZX010019520.1:0-27606 GCA_903066825.1 Alfaro cultratus | reverse complement strand
GAAACGGCAGCAGCAGAAACCAAACGCTGTCCGGCTTCAGGAACCCAGAGGAGGGAAAGGAGACGGAGTGACGAGCAGCTGGGAAGGTTTTCATCAAACTGAAGCAGCAAAAAGATCCAAAACCAGCAGAAATAATCCATAATCCACAAATCTATCACCGATACAAACCATTACTATTATCATAAAATGTGAAAACCAACTGGTTTCATCAGGTTACGTTGTATTTTAGCACCTGAAGAGACGCACCAATCAGATTTTCACTGGTTTTGTTTCAACTCTGAACTGCAGATTAAAAATCTGCTTCAGATTATTCACACCCAGGTAGGTTTAGATTGACACAGTTTCATTCAACCAGTCAGTTTGAATCTGGCAGGAAGTGAGAGAAGGAGCTCAAAAAGCTGAAGAAAAACTGGAAAAAAAATGTTTTAATTATAAAACAGAAGATAGAAAATCATTCACACCCGCCTTAATAATCAATAGAAATTAAATATCAGATGATTATCGTCTGATTGGTTTTAGGATTTGACAGTTTTGAAATTTGTGTTCGATATTGTGATGAAAACTTTTAAAATCAAACTGGTTGATCTCATGACGTTAATATCAGTAATCGTATCGTGATCAGATGATTTCACCTGATCGTTACTGATGTCACAGCGATCTGATCTGATCTGCATGGATGGCCTCTGCACCATCACCCTCATCTCCAGCACACTTCCAGTTCCTCGCTGCTCAAATTAAAAAATGACCTAAAATCTAATTTAGGATTCAGAAAATGATTTAAATACTTTCATTAAAACAGAAAAGCAACAATTATTTTATCTGATTAACTTCAGTGAAATTTGTTGTTTTGAAACAAATCAAAGTAATAAAATCTTTTCTGTCAGAAACGATCAAACACGAGGCTGTGGGCATTGCTTCCTAATCCGCCCGTCGCCACGGCGATCAGCAGATTGGACTCATCGCTGCCAAGTCTGCACATTTCCAACATGGCCGCCAGAGAGGGCGTGTTCCAGGAACGTCGCTCGGCGCCGGTCCGGCCGCGCGCCCGGAGTCGGACCTGCTCCTCGCAGGTCGCCATGGAGATTCCCAGCTATCCCAGGAATGCAGATGGATTCTGCGGCCCACCTTCCCATATGGGACACACACGCTGTCCAGGAGTGAGTGTGTGTGACGTGCATGGTCAGTATTTTGGCAGCTGTGACCTTGCACTCTGAAGTCAAGGGCTTAAAACCGAGTAAAACGGAGCGGCCTCCGTTACAAAGAGCCTCATTCAGCAGCTGGTCGCTGCGAAGCAACAAACATTCCCCAAATCTGCATTTCTGCTGCAGATTCCTGCATCAACTGAACTCCAGATCGCTCATCCAGAGCCGATCATCCAGCACCTTTTAATATTTCCATGTGCAGCAGCTTTAGAGGCTGATTCACCCTCATCTGATTTAACTCACATTTCCCCCAAATCTCCTTTTTCTTTTCCACCGAAAAGCTCAGTTTCCTCTGCAGGAACTGAGCGACTAAATTCAACCTGCTTCATCCAACTGGGAAACATGCAGGCTGGGAATAAATATACCAACCTCAACAGTGGCTTGTAGTAAAGACACTCTGATGGTTCTGACGCCAACAATGTGAGGAAAAACCATTTTAACCATTTATCAAGGAAAACAGTGGAAATTCTGCAGATTAAAGTGGAGTTTATTGCACATTTTTAATGTTTTCTGGTCTCAGATTAACTGGGAAAACCAGCAGAAATTTAAACTATCTGCTGTTAACATTTTAGTGAGGTAGAAAACCAAACACTGTCCCAGTATTCCCAGTGCTTCCAACTGGAAACCTTCAAATCATGGAACAAATAACTTCCAAATTATTCCTTTAAAATCAGATTAAATCGGTATAATCCACTCATCATTCCTTATTTTCATTTTCAACTGACAACCAAAAATAAAAACAAGAAGAAGTGATTTTTGATTAAAGGAAAATATTCTAATTATTATTATTC
The DNA here is from genome assembly GCA_903066825.1 of Alfaro cultratus. Classification (NCBI taxonomy): domain Eukaryota; kingdom Metazoa; phylum Chordata; class Actinopteri; order Cyprinodontiformes; family Poeciliidae; genus Alfaro; species Alfaro cultratus. The sequence continues at coordinate 25,613 of CAEFZX010019520.1, read as the reverse complement.
ACAGAAATATTTTAACAGCTGAAATGATCCTTATGAAGCTCAGCGGAGCAACATTCCTGCCCAACGAGTCCGGGGTCTGTGTGTGTGTGTGTGTGTGTGTGTGTTGCCGTTGCCATGGTTACACGCACAACAGCTTCCGGGTCACAAAAACCCAAGAAACTAAACATGAAATTGAAATTCTGTCCCGCAGTTTTTGATCCGAGACCAAAACCGAAAAACATAAAAACACAGAAAGAGCTTTGAAAACGCAGAGAGAGACGATCCAGGAAACGAACGATTAAAGTCCGCATCACTTCCTGGCAGCAGGTTTCCACACATCGACCCGGCAGGGGAGGGTTTGGACCCGGGCCAGCGCTCGGCCTCCTCCTTCAACCCTGACTCACCCACAGCTTTAAAACATTAAAATCTGCAGGAAAACAAGGCCTGGTGGCTTCAAAACCAGCTTTTAAAACTTAAATATTACATTTTTATGTTAGTAAATGTCAAAAGAATAACAGAAACTTGCATAAAAATAACTAATATGATTAATATTTGCCCAAAATGTAAAAACTTTGACGTAATCTATTAGTATTTTTATCATCAAGGTATTTAAAGTGAATTAAATTTATATTTTAAAGATCATCATTCTTCATTTTCCTTAGATTCATTAAGAATTGATTAGAAAACATTAAATTTTTCTATTTTATTTTTAAAAGGTGATAAAAACATTTATTTCTGCCTCTAAATCTCTTCTAATGTCAGGAAAAACCAGAAACATTTCACTGCCTCTACAAACAATAAATAACCAGAATTAAATCTGTGGTTTATTATTTACGCCCTGCAGGATTTGATTTTTTAAATCATTTGTTTCTGTCAGGAGCTGAAAAACTGTTTCGTTTCTAATGTAAATTATTTTAATGGAATCTCAAAAATTATTAACACTCTTAATATTCAACGTAAAAAACAACTGGAGTCAAGAAATCAAAGCATCTCATTGGTTTAAGGTTGGAGGGCCTCCCAACCATCACCCTAATCTGTGGAGTTTACTGAAGTTTCTTGAGTTTTGATGATGTAACTCACTTTGAACTGCCTTGTTGTGAAAGGAAATAAACCTGATTGATTCAAACGTGATTACACACACACACACACACACACACACACGTATATATGGTTGTGTGTGTATCTGTGTTTGGTGTATCTGTGCACATCGGCGGCATCAGTGTCAGATAATCTGATGCGGTGGGATTAAGTTTAAGCCTGAATGATGTGTAAGGCTTTAACTGGACCAGACGGAGGATGACACACACACACACACACACACACAGACGAACACACACACACACCTTAAAGCACCCAGAGGAAACCTGACTGACCCAGACATCCACAGACTCTCATTCTGACCGTTTCTGCAAATGGACCGTGGTTCTGACTGTAACCAAGATACCTTCAAAATAAAAGCATGAGACGAGTAAAACGTGTTCATTCCGACGTTTTCAGAGTAAATAACAAATGACGAAGAAAAAACTAGGAATAAAATTTAAACTGAGAATAAAATGTTTCTGAGACTCCAGCAGAAGGAGGTGCACAAATACACACACACACCCACGCACACACACACACACCCACGCACACACACCCACGCACACACCCACACGCACAGACACACACACACACCCACGCACACACACACACCCACGCACACACACACACCCACGCACACACACCCACGCAATGCGTCTATTTATAAAGTTTTAATTGCATAACATGCTGTGCTCCAGTTCCAGCCTCCTGGCCCACAGGATGTCCGCTCCTACTGGACCTCGCCGCCATCGACTCGGGTTTGGACCGGAACCAGAGGAGTCAGTCCAGAACTGACACTCAAAAACATTAAAGATCTGTTTAGAACTGATTATCTGTTTACTCATTTATTAAAGAGGAAAAGCAGATAAAAATTTAACTGAAGACAAAATAAAAATCTTTTGGGTGAAGTTTCCTAAAGCAGGAAAATTTGTTCTTCTTTTCAGAATTAGGAGTAAAATATTTTCTTTTTAAAATCAGAAATTATTTTATTTAAAATGAGGGACTAGAAGCAGCTTTTTCTGTGGGTCTGAGTGGAGCCGCCGACCCGATCTGGTCGTCTCCAGAACTCTCCTAATTAAAACTGTCTGAATATTCAAACGCTGCGTTAGCATCACAAAGCCGCCGCCGGCCGCCTCTGCGCCGGGCCTTTTGTTTTTAGTCCGGGTTCTGCTGCCTCATTAAGCCGCGGGAGCTTAAGTTAGAGAGCCGACAGCCGCTGCTCGGAGCCGAGGCCTCGGCCCTCCTCTTCCTCCTCCTCCTCCTCCTCGCTGCTTCTCCCCTCTCTTTTTAAAAACCTGCCCCAGTTTTCCTCCTCGCTCCGCTTTCCCTGCCTTCCAACCACAACCTGCTTTTTATCCAAGACCCCCGAAAAATCAGGAACCGTTTCAGGAACGCGGAGGAGCGGCTGAGTTTTCTGGGTTTGTCCGTCTGCCAGCAGACAGCGGGCGTAAACAGGCGGAGGGGGCGAAACCCGAAAGCAGCTTGGCACCGGATCAACACCGACGGGCACAATGTGCCATCCAGCCGCCAAACAAAGCGCCGGAGCCACGCGGGCAGGGCCCGCCGCATCGGGCCGCTCCGGCTCCGAAGCACAAAGACGGAGCGAGAAAGACGAGAAAAACCGAAGTCCGGATCGCTTCGAGGAGAGTTCACATCACACTCAACATGTCAGGATTTAAACAGATTAAAATGATTTCATTTGGTTTAAAAAGGAACAGAAAACATGAACACTAAAAAAAAAAATCTAACTTTTGCTTTTTTAAAATGTATTTGAATTTTGAGAACAAATTTAAAAATAGTTTTAAAGTCTTTGGCCTCGTTTTTGTTATTTTCACCCTGAAGTGGACGGATACTTCGCTGACAGGTGGGTGTGAAGGAAATCCCAGTGCACCTGTGACTTGAAGGCACCTGAAGGCACCGTCTCTAAACGACTTCCTGGTGTTTTACAGGTGGGGGTCACCGGGAGACAGACGGGGTCACGGGAGGTCAGACGGCTCATCGAACCTGCAGGACAATTTTCTCACGTCTGCTTCAAGAGCTGCGGGAAATATTTTCACTTCCCACAAATAAAAATAACAAAATCTAAATAAAATATGTTTTTAAAAAATGTAAACCACATAATCAGATTAAATGTTGAGGATTTAATTAATCTGGATGTGATTTGGGCCTATTTGGATGGTATGAACACACACACACACACACACACACATTTATATTTAAATAAAAGCATAAACTGAATGAAATGTTTTCCTCATTAATCTCTTACATTAAATTTGTTATTTTTCCTCGTTTATTTCAGTTAACTTATTTAAATTATCAATGTTTTACTATTTATATTAAAACTGAAGAAAATGAGTTAAAATTTCAATCAAATCGGTTTTGATTCATTTTGTTTCGTTTAAGAAAATTAGAAACGGAAAAACGAACTAAAACATCAAACATGGATGTTTTGCGTTTTCTTGAATTTTACCGCAAATGAATTAAAAATCCTTTAAAAACTGAAGGAGTTTTATTGATTCTCCCAGCAGGTTTGTCTCGTTATTCCCCGCTGCGTTTTTTCCCATGCAGGAGGAATTAAAGCGCACTGCTCCTCCTCCTCCTCCTCTTCCTCACCTTCACACCTCCTCTCCCTCCCCCCCCCTCCTCCTCCAGCCCTTCCAGGACGGGAGAACCAGGCGGGATGACAGGGATGAGGAAGCTTTCCTTACCGCCTTGCCGTTGTAGTAGTACATGAGGGAGCTGCCTGTCATCCCCGGGATGGTGTAGGCGCAGTACATGGCTCCGGTCCTCCAGCGGGAAGCGCCTTGATCTCGATTCTTATTTATTTTAAATCAATATTACTAGAATTTCTTCCGGTTCTGTCGGTCCCTGCGGTCAGTCAATCCCCCCTCCCCGGCTCGGCTCGGCTCGGCTCGTCCTCTCCAACCCGTGTCGCGTCTCGTTTCTTCTTCGTCTCCGTAATTTGGGAACTTTTCAGGGTTTGTTGTGATCTCAAAGTGCCGCCGCTCCGCTCGCGTGCTCCTCCTGCCTGCGCGCGGTCAATTCCTTCAGTTGCATTTTCCCATATGGCCGCGCGAGGCACGCGGAATATGCAAAGTAGTTAGAGAGAGAGAGGGTGAAGCAGTCCCTCCTCTTCCTCCCGCTCCTCTCACACGTGGAAAAAAGTCCGCGCACGCTCAGACGCTCGCGGACGCTCTTTCAAGTTTCCACATTAAATCTGGAAGCCATCTTTCCTTCATCATGTCCGTGTCTCGCGCCGAGCTGCAGTTTTGCCGCGTGCCTTTGAAGCGCGCGCTCACTTTTCTTTCTTTTTTTTTTTTCCAGCTGGTCTAAAGCGCAGGGGCGGAGTTAGCGTCCCGGGGGCCCAGGGCGGGACAGAGCAGGGGCCCCAGACGGTGTTTTCACCTTGAACTAAACATTTCAATTCATGCTTTTTTTATACAACGAACTAGAGACGTTGTCTCAAAATTATGAGAATAAAGTCATTAGATTAGATAATCTAGACACAAAGTTTCCAGAAGAAAGACATAAAATTACAATAAAAAAGCTGCTTAATGAGAAAAAAGCTTGGATTTAATCTGACATAATCAGCTCAGTTAATATGATTCTTTTTTTTGTAAATAATCAAAATTGATCAACTGTTTCAAATAAAGTGATTAAGGAAAAATGATTTTCTGATACCAGAGTATAACTTTATTAGATGTTCAGCATTCCTCACTTGGATTTTTATTTCGTTTTGTTGAGTTCCCTTAAAATTATTAATTCATATTTATAAAATTCCTTTAATTACTCATTTTTATAGAAATGTATAAAGAATGGGAGGCCTTGAGACATCCATCCATCCATCCATCCATCCATCCATCCATCCATCCATCCATATTAATATTTCTAACAGTTTTTACCAAATCCATTTACTTTAGAACAATCTCGATCTCCTTGGACTTCCCCAGAGTTCTGGTACCATTTGGTCCAAATGGGTTTTTTCCCCAGCAAATAGAACCCGTCTCTATTTCCCGTCTGTCTCCAATATTTCGATCTCCATTTAGAAATCCCATCCAGATGTAGGAAAACCACCTTAAAGGAGCTGAAGGTTCTGGCCTGCAGGGGGCGCCTGACTGCTGCTTGTTTATTTCTCTGGTAATAAAGCCGAGTAGCTGGGATTGTTCAGCTTGGCCTTTCATCCTCTCCTAAACTCGTTCAAACACGCTGAGAGGAGCTGCGCTCAGAATCACGTTTCACCCAGACGTGTCAGCTGGCGCCCTGGAATGAAAGGTAAACCGTAAAATACCAGGATTAGTCTGACTGACACGCAGGATTCACGAGGAACGTTCTGGATCCGACGCTTTAAAGAAGACATGGAGGAAAATTATCCTTAAAATGTTCCTGAACTTTGTGACAGATCTGGACTTTTGCTTCATGTCTTTATGGAAAAACATAAAAAGATTTTTCTGCATTTCCACATGATGTTCTGATTCTGACGGCAGCTTCAGATTAAAAATAACAAACCAGCAGGTTCCTAAAGAACTTGAGCCTACATCTCCCAGAATGCAATGCTTCATCAAGAGTTTCCAGCAGCAAAGCTAAACGGCAGCAAAACACGTCACAAAGTTCTTCACAGCTTTAGTCTGAGAGCAAGAAAAGCAGGTAAAAATGATAAAATACGACATGAATGTTAAACATTTATTATGCAACCAACCAACCATCATCTTGTATACTTCCCCCTCTACAGACCTTTGGCTCCGCCCACCAGGGAGTGTCTTCAGCTGCTCAGGTGTGGATCAGGTGTGGATCAGGTGGAGATCACGTGTGGATCAGGTGGAGATCAGGTGGAGATCAGGTGTGGATCAGAGGTGGATCAGGTGGAGATCAGGTGGAGATCAGGTGTGGATCAGGTGGAGATCAGGTGGAGATCAGGTGTGGATCAGGTGTGGATCAGGTGGAGATCAGGTGGAGATCAGGTGTGGATCAGGTGGAGATCAGGTGTGGATCAGGTGGAGATCAGGTGTGGATCAGGTGTGGATGAGAGGGGGATCAGGTGGAGATCAGGTGTGGATCAGGTGTGGATGAGAGGTGGATCAGGTGGAGATCAGGTGTGGATCAGGTGTGGATGAGAGGTGGATCAGGTGGAGATCAGGTGTGGATCAGGTGGAGATCAGGTGTGGATCAGGTGGAGATCAGGTGTGGATCAGGTGGAGTCCAGCGTAGGAGGGACGGGGCTGGGCAGTGTGTGAGGCGGGTGAAGGTGGGTGGAGTCAGTCGTCCAGTAAGCTGTGGTTCTTTCATCTTGTCATCATTCATTGTTGAGTCCTCTCTCTCTCTCTCTCTCTCTCTCTCTCTCCCCCTCATGTCGCTCGCCCTCGCTGCCTCATCCTCTTTTGGCTCTAATTTGATTAAAACGCGAGCTGCAGGAAGGGAGGCAGGGCTGATGCACATCTAATAAGTGGACCATCTGTCTGCGGCGCTGGCTGGCTCCCAGCATTGTGGCCGACCCGGCTGCAGGGGAACCGGCACCGGGGGGCGACCCGGCAACGAGGGACAGAGGGATTCAACCCCGATGACGGAGGAGAAGAAAAGGAGGATGAGATGATGAACACTGAGCGCCAAAACTTTCCTTGTTGTTTGATTACAAAACATAAAAACCTCTTTCTGTGTGTTTGAGTTATTTTAACCAATAAGTTAAAACAACTTAAAGTCAGTTTTCCAGTGAAGGGAACTTCCTCTACTGCGCTAACGGTGAAGCTAATTTTTAGCTTAGCGCTTTTGCTAACTTTGAAATTGCTTAGCTTCCCTTAGATACATTTTTCCAAATAAATTCTAAAGCTTAATTTACTTGGATCTTCTGTAAACATTCAGTTAAATAAAGTTTGAATAATTTAAAAATTAGCACTTTGGGGTTAGTGCAGCTAACAGTTTAGTTAGCCTCTCCCAGCACTCCCAAGTTTTGCACTTTTTGTTCAGTGTTTTCAGAGCCGCTGTGACACAGACTGCTACAGGAAATCCTTAACACAATCCTCTGACACCAACCGTTCAAAATGGCTCCGATGCTCCTCAGTTTCCACACAGAGTCGCTTTGTTTGTGGATGAATTTCTGGTCTCTGATGAAACGTGATTCTGGCCCCTCCTGGCTGACTGGAAAAGGTTGCCATAGCAACCGGTGACTCAGCACTCTCCCAATTTGTTTCTCAGTCGCTGCTTCCTTTCTTCTTCTTTTTTTCAGTTTTTCACAATTTTTCTCACTCATTGTTAAAGTTTTTTGGTTGGATTCTCTTAACCAGTGATTTTTAGTAATTTTTTAATCACTAGTTGGTTTTGAAATCAGATTAACTTTTTGAATAGATTCACTGAATGAAATAAATCAGTTTTGTTTCTTATTTTTTGGTTTTGGACCATTTCGATCAGGGGTTCTCAAAGTAGGGGTCGGCATCCCCACCGGGGTCGCGAGACAGGAAGTAGGGGGTCGAAAGAGGATTTTCAGAATCATCACAGTACGATCCCAAAGGCGTCCAGAGGTTCAAATTTAGGAAAACGTTCAATCAGTTTTCCTGCTGCATTCTTTTTACAGTGAATTTCCATGTTTTTCAGTTTTATGATTTTTGAGAAAAATGTCATTATAATTTTGTTTATTGATTTGTTGTTTTTGTGGTGTGTCAAAATGAATCATTTCTGTCTCATTTGCTGATGTTTCTATCAGTGGTTCTCAACATGGGGGTCAGGATCCATCAGAGGGCCGCGAGACACCAAGAGCGAAGTCGAAAGAGGATTTCAGAACCGCCTGTATGGAGGTCAAAAATAGGAAAAAAGCTAAATGAATAATTAAAATAAGTAAATGTCAACATATGAAAGATTTAAATATCCTGTTAAATAGTTAAATACATTTTGAAGGATGAAATTAAATAAAACCATGTAAATTCAAAACATAAACTATAAAATTGGATGAATGAAAGGTATAGATTATTAAAAAAATGTTTTTTATGGGTGTATATATATATAGTTTCATATTTTTAAGCAAGTTGTCTTGTTTTGTATAAATTAAACCAATTTTCCGTCCATTTTGTTGTAATAATTCATTTCCTCTGACCCTGGCAGCGTTCTGCTCCGGTAAATGAGTTTTTCCTGCTGAGTTTTAAGGATATCTGGGTTTCCTTCAGTGATGTTATTTGTTTTATCCCAGTAAAAACACAGGCGAGGTTCTGCCTGGGATGAGTAATGGCTGGACAGTGGAGTTCACGTTGTTTCCAGCAGTTCAGCATGTTGGTGTCTGTTCATCACTGTCGGTCCGGTGAGCGCGCAGCGGCATCAACACCTGGAGCCGAGTGCTGATGTTGGCACCATTAAATTATGGGACACCAGTCACACTCATCCTCCTCCACGCCTTCATCCTGCTCTTCTCCCAGTAAGCCTTCGTCCTCCTTCGTCTTCCTCGTAACTTAATCTCCCACCTGATCCCTTTGTTGCACTTCGTCCTACTTCGCCTTCATCTTGAACTTTCCATTCATTTTCTGCCTTTAAACTCCGTTTCCCCTGCAGTTTTCCTTCCTCCCTCTCCGTCTTTATCTCCTCTGTCACTCTTTCCCCCCCCCTCCGTCTTTGCCTCTGAGATGACAGTTAATCCCTGGTTGAATTATAATCTCACATTTCATCCTGATTTCACGCCGACAGGATTTTCCTTCAAATCACTACGCCCAGTTGTCAATCTTCTCTTCTCCCGCTGTCGGCTCCTTTGTGTTCCTCCGAGTCATTCTCCCCCCGCGCCCCACGTCTCTGTTAGTCTTTCGTGTCGTCTGACTTACGATGTTCTTTATTCCCTCGACTTCTGTCACGTCAACCGGCTTCACAAAGCATCATCAGACGGACTAAAGAGGCAGAGTCTGACAATAGAAACTGAATCCGTGGTGAGAAACTCGACAACCGGTGGATTTTCTTCTTCATCTGAACATTTCTCTGGACTATCAAAGCTCATATTTGTCTGGGAAAGTGGTGTAGAAGGTCCTAAAACCAGAACTCACTGGACTGACCAACACTGAAAACCACTGGAAAGTCCCAGGAACCCAGTGAGGATCTAAGGAGAACTGTAGATTTACACAAACTGGGAAAGTCTTGGAGCCATTTCTAAATATTTTAATATCCCAAGATCAACTCTTCATACGTTTTATAAAACTTATGCCGATCAGTCACCAGATAAAAGACTCAAACAGTCAACCTGATGCCAATTCTTGACCCGATGTTCCCTTTCAGACAATCTTAAGGACAAAACAACGGCCATGACGAACCAGAAACCTCATTGGACGATGCAGACGTCTTGGGTCGTGTCTTCCTCCTGTTCACATCACACAATACGACTAAGATCTTTACTGTCATGTGGGACGGCTCTGGTTTTAAATGATGGTTGGTTGGTGGTACAGAACAGAACAGAACAGAACAGAACAGAACAGAACAGAACAGAACAGAACAGAATAGAATAGAATAGAATAGACTTTATTGGTTGGTTGGTTGAGGGGATTTATGGTTGGATGATTGGTTTTTGGTTGGTGTAATTGAAGATAAACACAAGGTTAAATTAACGGACGGATTCTGACAGGCTTTTTGGTCCTAAAACAAAATAAAACTTCTTATATAAATTCAACATCAGTTTAAATCTGTTGAAAGTTGTTTGAATTTAGTTTAAATTGATCAGGAAACGGGTCAAAAGCTAAAGGTTCTACTGGTTAGTTAACGGTGAACGAACCAAACTGGTGGTTACTGGTATGAACACTGAGTTCACACCAGGACAGAACATTTATCTGGATTAAATCATCACAGGAAGGTGAGAAAACGTCCAACCATAAGGAGCAGACTGAGGTCTGTCCTGACCGCATGTCCGTCCCGCCGCGTTCTGCCCCGACGTTACGCCGCGGTTCAGCTGATCGCCTGCTATGTCCAGTACAGTACTGACCCGAACCGCCAGGAGGAAATCCCCTGTGGCTTTTCATGCTGCAGCATAAGTGATAATAAACAGGGATCAGGTGTAGCAGCACCTGGTTCTGCGACACGGTTCCCATTACATAAACGTGACAGCCAACGCTCGCAATGAATCACTGCTGAGTGCAACTAAGCAGAAAAACAAGAAAGGAAGCGAATCTGCACAGTTTATCTTCTCTGATTGCACACAGTAAGGATATTTTTGATACCGATGAAGGTTTACAACAAACAGGGACTTCTGGACCCGGCGGAGCAACGTTTCACTGACTCTGGATCCAAAGCAGTTTGGTACAGGACTGCTTTCTCATTACCTTGATATTTTCAGGTACAATATAAATAAAATTACTTTTAAAATTTACTTTAAAACTGGGCTGGATGTCTTCTATTGATTGAATCCATGCGAAAATATCTAAGAAATTAATAAAACTAGATGGACATTTTTTGGCAGCCAGAGCCAACATCTGTATTTTAATCTGAACTTTACTTAATATGGAGCAAAATACCAACAAAAACACTAAAATTTTACTTTTTATGACACATTTACTTGGTCCTGAATGGCTGAGCAGGACACAGAGCCACGGATCAGGTTTTATATCGGTTATATGGCTGAGGGTGGCACGCAATATCAGAGCTAAAAATCACCATAAAATTAAAAAATCACCACAAAGAAGTTTAATTTTTGTTCTGATTTGCATGTTCAGTCAATTCCTAATGATGCTAACACTGGTATTTAATTAGCTACTTGTCATTCTGCGCTAAATCAAAAGGTTATTAGAGTTTTTAAGGATTATATTTGACTATATTTGACGTTCTTATTGCAAAACAATGCGTTTATTTCAGTTGGGAACATTTCTGCTAATCCTCCACTGTGGTGAGTTAATTTTTCATTTAGATTAAAATTCACATTTTTTCTGGAGAAAATCAAAAGCACTAATTTACTTTCCTTTATTTGTAAAAATAATTTAAATTTTTTTCAGTCATATCCTTCCAGAATATTATTGTATATGAGAGATTCATGATTTATGAATGCCTTATTCTACTTTTTGAAACTAAAAGGAGAATTTTACCACAACCACAAAAAATAAAATAAAATATAAAAAACGTGTTTCTAAATTTCACAGATTAGATTTTAGTCTTTTTAAGTGTCTTTTTAGTGCATTTGTTTGGGTCATTAGTAGAAAATATGTAAATGAAGAGGAAAAAAGACCTTATGTTCAAATAAAATTAACTCTTGACTCTCAGTGAGTTTAATCAACTGGATAAGGAGAAAAATCTGTGACAAAATGAAGAAATTCTGTAAAATTTTACTTTTCTTCAAGATGCACTGAAGTAAATCTGCTAATAACAGTTTTCCACTGAACTCCATCAGTCCTGACTTAATTATTATTATTTTTTTTACAGTTAATAAACTGTTTAAAGACCTGAAGTCAATTATTTACTTTAAAAAGTCTTGATTTTCTGGCGTAATCAGAAATCTGACATGGCCTCGATTCTGACGGAGGAAATCAGACGCTAATTTTTCAGACTGACAGCGATGGAGTGACAGAGATCACTGCGAGTGTTTGGAGAGGTTTTGTCTGAGTGTTTCTCATGCGAGTGTCAGGAGAAGGTGTGTCTGTGTGTGTGTGTGTGTGTCTGTGTGTGTGTGTGTGTGTGTCTGGCCTCCATCAGAACCACAGCTTGCCAAAAACATAACAAAAAACCCCGGTAAGCACAGTGCAGGCATAGAGGAGAGGAGCGCTGCTGCACGCTAATTATGTATGCGTGATTTAATCTGCAACTCAATAATATGCAAATATATTCATATGTTAGTTTCTTAATTAAAAATGCAAAGCAGCCCTTATGGTGATTTTTCTGTGATTTTCTGTTCAACCTAACAAACGGAACATTTCGAGAAAGGAAACAAATTGGAGGGAAACTCTTGGCGGGGGGTTAGCAAAAAGTTTAAAAGTGCAAAAAAAAAACAAAAAAACTTGGAGTGTGAGGAGGAAAAGAGGAGGAGGTGTTACTGCTTAGCATGAAAGCAAACTTTGTTTTTGTCTGAAGTCACTGTAACATCACCCACTGACTGGTGAATTACACTTTAAGGCTTTAAATTGAACAACTAGCCTCTGATAATGTCCACTTCAAATCATGACCACTTAAATTATGAAACATTTAAATGTTTAAGGTGACGAAGGCTGCGTTCAGCAGATCTTGATGCTCTGTGTTCTAGCTAGCTAGAATGCAGAGTAGCAAGATAACTGCTCTTAATGTAAACAATTAGTTAGCTAGCTTTAGTTAGCCAAATAGCTAAAAGTCAGTGCAGCAAACTAACTTCTATTAATCTCAACAATTAGCTAGTTAGCTTTTACTTGTTAGCCAGCTAGCTAAAAGGGAGTGCAGCAAGCTAACTGCTATTGATGTCAACAATTAGCTACCTAGCTAGCTTTTAGGTGTTAGCCTGCTAGCTACAAGTCAGTTCAGCAAACTAACATCTATTAACCTCAAAATAACACAATACAGAAAAACAATCAGTAACATGAAGTAAATGTTCTATATTTATAAACTAAGATTATTTTATCTTAGTTTATAAATATAAAAAACTATTTTTGCCATCTGAGTAAATAATTCCAGCACAACATTGGTGTGAAAACACTGTTTTCATAAAGCATAACGTCATTTTGTTCATCTTTCTTGAGGTTATAACGAAACTACAGGTAAAATAATGATTCATGAAAACATGTTAACCCAGTGAGACAAAAACTGAATTATCCCTTTAAATAAATCTTCTTGCTCATAAAACATCCTAGATATAAATCAAAACCTATTTTTACTCTAAATTCACACAACGTCATTAAAACATCAAACTATCCACATTACAGTTTTAGGAAAGATTCATAACTTTAAAGTTATGAATCTGTACTTCCTTTCAGTTTCAATTATCCCTGATTATATCATAACTTTGGCTTTTCATCTGTTGAATAAAGGAAAAAACAACACTTCCCTCTGAGGAAGTGGAACTTGGCAGCAGTGGGTACAATAAAGTTTTAACAGGAGGAAAAGTCAGTCTGCCAAGCCCAGACTTTTCATCTGGTTTTAAATATAGTTAAACATATCAGCTGTAAAGCTTGTGGAAGTGTGTTACCATGTTCTTGCTCAACTAAAGATATTTTATTTAGCTTAAGCCATTCTTTGAAGTTCAGCTCAGAGGTGCTAACAGCCTATCATACAAAGGTAAACATCATCCTGGTTCTTTTCTCTGGCCAAACAGAGGACTTTGACTTATCCCTGTATTATTTGTGGAAAGAGTTGTGGTCATTTGGTGAGATCGTCACCTCAATGCCTGAAGGAAAAAGGAACCACAGCCAAACTGACATGCAGCGCCAAGAAGAAGAAGGAAATGAATCAGCCTTTGTTCATGAACCAGCTAATAGTCCATCCATCCATCAATCTATCCTCCAACCCAAGAGGGAAAGCCATTCCTCCCTCTCCCTGGCGACACTCTCCAGCTCATTATTGGGGATACCAAATATATTCAGACCAAGAAGGAGGGATAGTCCCTGCAATGGCTCCTTGTTTTGTCCTGAAGTCTCCTCAGATTGGGATGAGCCCCAAAAACCTCCAAACCAAGGTGCCAGCAAGGAATGATGATCGTCCATGTGGATGATGGGGTTCCTCACCCCATCCCTAAGGCTGAGTCCAGTCACCCAACAAAGGTGACTGGACTCAAGAGTCATGATATCATTTCAGCCACTTGTATTGTTTTTCTTCTGCAATGTCCGACAAATATTATTCAGAAGTTGCTGTATAGGGGATTTATGAGAACTTCCTAAAACTTGGGTTCTTGTGAAGTATGAAAATCTCATGGCCAGAAAGAGCCTTGCCTCTTGAAGACGCCAATAGATCGAGATCATCTGCAGAGGACAAAGACGAGACCTTGAGGGTTTGAAACCAGGCACCTTCCTCTCTGATACTAGACCTTGAGATCCCGCCAGAAACTCCATAAACAGGATTGGAGACAAGAAGCAGAGTACTCCACGCTTACTTTGGTTACACAAGACCCAGACAGACCATCAAAAATACCCAGGTACCACACACTACTGCAGCAGCACCTATAGCACTCATCAAGGTACATAGTTATAGTCAAAGACCTTTTAAAAGTCACTCTGCTCTTCCAGGACTTGAGTTTTCATTGGGTCATCCTTTCCAACCCCCAGGATTACTAATTCACAGGTAGGATGAGAAGAGTGAAACCCCGATAGTAAGAACACACCTTCTGGTTCCCCTGTTCTTACGACTGGGAGCATCAACCTCTCCGCTAATGTTCCAGACAAGAGACAATAAACCCCAACACTCTACAGCACCTATGGGCAGATCTCATTCTCCCTGGGTGCCATGAGGTGAAGGATTCGCCTTCCCCCAAGTCTTAAGATTCTACTGACAGCACAGTGAGGAAATCCTTAAACTCTGCCATCCACCACCCTGCAATATGCTTAGTCCAGGCAAGCACAGCATGCTTTATTTTCCAATGGACTTTCTCTGATTTCAACTACTTTTCTGTCAAAAACTCTTAAACTTGTGATGAAATGGACGTCGCCAATCCATTTCAGTCTCACCAATGACTGCTGAAGACACATCAGGGAACGAGGGTGTAGCCAATGGACAGAGTTTTAAATGTTCCCTTTTACAGCCTGCAGGAAAGTTCACGGTGCATCCCAAGCAGCTCGGTCCACTTTAACCCGACTCGAGTCCGTTTGTCTAGAAAGTCTGGTTCGTTTGGTGAGGTGTGAGGTCACTTCACTAATTTGGAAGTGAACTCTGGTTCGGTTCAAATCTCTATGTGAAACGGACCAGAGACCGCTGCAAAATCAGAAAGTGGACGACAGTGCAAGGAATTCTGGGTAAATATAACAAACACCAGGGTTAGCCTAGCGATAGACAAAATAAAAATCACCCAACTGCTAAAATCTGATCCTCCATTTTGTTTCCATCTGGTGAAGAAGGAAGTTGCTCTCAGTGTCTTCAGGGGTTTTGTGTGGTTTCCTTCAGTGGTTCTTGGTGCAGCGCCCCCACAGGCCAGGAGGGGAACAGGTTGGTTTGACTCAGAGCCACAGCAGCTGGAGGTGGAGCAGATGATGAAGTTCTGGTCCCAATTGAACCAAGTCTACTGGACTATCAGGGCATTATTTGTCAGAAACTCCTATAAAACACTAAGCAGCAGAAACCCTAAGTCATATTTCACCCTTATGTGGTTCAAATGACATAAAAGCTTGAAAAATGAAGCTAATGTAAGTTTTTATTGCCATGAAGACGCTAAAAATAAATCAAAAATACCCACAAACCCGACGAGTTTGGCATTTTGGTGCAGCTGAGGACGACAACTGAGAACTTTCCAACAAAACATCAACGGCTTGAAGCAGTTTTTATGTCATTGATTCCTGCACGGAGTGTGTGCGCGTCAGTAAAATGTGTGTTTGACAACATGTGATTTCCATCACAGCCTTGGAGCGAATCAGAGCGCCGCTCAAACCCTCCTGTTGGCTGCGGCCAAATACTTCGGCTCAGGAATGCATCCGGGAGCGCTCACATCTGCAGCAGGAACTGACAATGTGTGTGCAACAGAGGTCCTTGTAAAACCCGAATGTCCTCACAAGGACAAGAAGGCAGCAAGAATAACTGAGGTCATTTCATTGGGAAAAGGCGCTTAAGGCAGTTGTAAGGGATAAACTGTAATCTTTTTTTATTATTTAGCAGTGAAGATCAGGTGTTGGGCTCAAGAACTGACAGGAAAATGAGGTGATTAGGAAGGACTGCTGTAGTTTAGCAAGAAAACATGTTACAGGAACATAATTGGAGTGACTAATGATAATAAAACACAGAAATATTCAATTAAAAACATAAATACATCATTTGGTTAGAGCTGTTGATTCATATAAAGCAATGGTGTCTCCAACTTACAGCCAAAGAAATAATTAAAGCTAATCCAAGAAGAAGAGCCAAGGTCTCTTTGGGATTTAGTGTATTAATCAACATGTTGGTAAAATGTTATTTTTATTTATTTTAGCAGGATGAAGATGAATGGATGTTTTTATTTTTTCTTAATGGTGATTTCCAACACAATAATAAGAATTATTTTATGTGTACAGTTCATGTTTAGTGAATTTTGAGTGTTGAGTCTTCATCTAGAATTCCTGTTAGCTTAGCACTTTGATGCTAAGCTAACACGGTGTTAGCTTAGCATCACCTAATGTGTGGTACCAAACACACAACAACCAGACAACTAAATTAGAGATGAACTAATACCTGAAAAACAAACTAAAATATCATTGGGAGGTTTTTCTGTTCACCAAACTCAACAGTTTGAACGTTTTTCAGACAAAATACAATTTATTTAATATTCACAGGCTGATAGAAAGTAAATCCAGACTAGCTTGGGTCTATCTGGACTAATGCAAACACAAAGAACGGCATGAGCTATGCTATGCTAACGGCAGCTTCAAATCGTTTTACTCACCAAAGTGCAAAAGTTAGTCGTCACTTTGTTTGTCCAACACAACATTTTAGGGGTAAAATATAACATAATTCTTTGCTACGCTAACACAAGACACTCAGGTTTATCTAACATGGCCCAACTGTTAGCCTAGCATTAGCATAGCTAGCATAACATAGCCAAACCACAGAGTTAGCAATACCACAGCACTCAGGTTGTACAGATGAAATTCTAACTTATCTGTAGATATCATGTAACATCATTTGGAACAGAAATAACTGTTGTTTGAAATAGTTTCAGCTAACATAGCACAAAAGCTAACAAGACGCAACCAGAACAAAATGTTAAAATTTAGCACTATTCGGGTCAAAGTTAACTGCAGTTTGATACATTTTTGGTAACAAGTTGTAACCATGACTACCATTACAGCATCAGACCAACACAACATTTTAGAGCGAGAGAATATTACATAACTTTGCTAAGCTAGCAAACAGCTCAGATTCAGCTAGCATGGCCTAACATTAGCAAAGCTAACACGATATAGCCAAAGATGAATGCCATAAGTCAGAATTAGAGCTAGAAAACAAAACTGACATAACAAAGCAAATTTAGCAGAAACTATATAAAATCGGAACATAGATGTCTGTAATTACAAAATAAATTCATATTCAGAATATAACTAAAGCACTATAAGATGAATTTATGTCTAGTTTTGTGCTGAAAACAACTTTTATGAAAAGAGCCTCCGCAGAGAGAGCACACACACAAATTATTCACCCCAACACACACAAACGATGCCTTGTAATTCAATTAGCCAGCTTCCCATCTGACACAAAATGGCGGCTGTGGCGTAGCAGTGTGGGACATTTTGGGGATGAAGCCAAGAAAACTGCTGAGCGCCTAACACGAGCGAACGACACGTCAATCTACGGAAACGTTTCCGACATTTCCTCATTATTTCTGCTGCTTCCTTCACGTCTTAAATGGCCAACATGAATTTCTATGTTTAGATGAATTTCAGGAGCTTTTTTTATGAGAAATGACTCAGTGAAGCATCCAGAAGACAGAGCAGAAAACCCAGCTGTCCGGCTGCGTGTGTGTGTGTGTGTGTGTGTGTGTGTGTGTGTGTGTGTGTGTGTGTGTGTGTGTGTGTGTGTGTGTGTGTGAGAAGCATGAGGTCATTCCTGGCTAAACTCTCTTTGGGGTTCCTCTGTATAAACATTAACACGGCCGCAGCTTTCACACCAAATCCAAGTTCGTCTGAAATCAGGAATCTGCAGAAAAACATTTGATTTAAAAGCTAAACCTGCTAAGAAATCATCAGAAACCGGAGAACCTAATTCACACAAGAGAAATAGAGTCAATAATTAATGCTAAATATGTGCAGTAATGTTTATTGTGCAGGGAAGAGTTTCTGTGCCGTCTGCAGGCGGGTCCGCTCCTCCTTTCTCATGCCATCCTGTGCCACGGCCGGCTGCGGCGCTGCTAATTTGAGCTGCATGCTAACACACAAACATGCGTCATTTTGAGCAGCTCTTCACTCTGGAGGAGCCGAGGTCAGTCTGCAGCGGACGGAGGAGCTCAAACAGAAATCTGGTGGTTTTTTAATATTTACACTGGAATTTAGATTGGATTAGAAAAGGAGTCAAAATTAAAATGTGTTTATTTTTTTATCTGTCATGTTTTAAGTCAAAATTATTCGTTCTAATGTTTTAAACTTGTAATATGTATGTTTTGATTGTTATAGTTACTAATACACATGATATTTTTTTATCCTTTTAACTTGTCAAAATGAGCAGCTTTAATTAGAAGATTTTAATCAGAATTTTTAATTGTTTTTGTTTTTAAGTCATTTATGAAAAAAAATTGGATTTTCAAAAGTTAGTATTTCAGTTGGAATTTAATTTTAATAATTTATTCATAATTAACTGGATGGATTTTTACTTTTAAATTGTAATAATTATTTTTATTATTAAATTATTTTATTTTTAATATTTTAATTAGAGAATTAAATCAAATAATTCGTTTGAATTTAAATTTGAGGAATTTATCGTAAATTAATTGTAAGCATTTTTATTTCTATATTGGAATTATTTTAAGAAATAAAATATTAAATAAATATAATATTTTATATTTTATTAAATGATAAAACAGTTATAATTTACTTTTAACAATTAATTCAGAATAAATTGTATTTTTACTTTTAGATTGCAATTATTATTTTCTGAAATCAAATAAAATTATTATTTTACATAATTTTATTTAAAATCATGTTATATTTTTGGCTATAAGCATTTTTTCTGCCAAACTCATATTTTAATAAATGTAACCTCCTCAGCTTTATGTTACAGTATTTCTCCATGCAGCAGCATTAAACTCGTTCAGACTAACGTTTCCCTGGCAGAAATAACAGGAAGTCAGATGATTCAGTCAACAATAAGCTGCTCTAATTTCCTCTTCCTGTTTCTGCAACAATCCGACGCGCAGTGGAAGGACGGACCTCAGATCCAACCGGCTCCGCTGGGAGTCAGGAGGAAAAGCCAAACTCAGACTGGAAACGTCTCTTCAGACTCATCTGCTCTGCAGAGAGCTGCTGTCCCAGGGGCGGCCTGCAGGGGGCAGTGCGGCTCACCGAACCGCAGCTCTGCCCCCGGTCCTGATCCGCCCACGGCCCACCGGGGACCGCCGGCTCTCCTACTGCGCCTTCTGCAAGACCCGGCTTAATTTAATTAACGCTGTCAACTTTAAACAAAACCACATCTGAGGCGCGGAGGGAGGAAGTAGCCGCTCAGAGGCGGCGGCGGCGGCGGCGGCCGAGGACGACCTCTCTGGGTCAGAGGGAAACGTTTCCTCCAGAACAGAAAGGAAACAAAAAGATTACAGAGTCCAGAGTTCACAACCTGCTGAAATTAAAACTCTCATTTGTTCTGGTACAAAAACAAACAAAATAAATAATCATTTTGCTTAAGAACTATTATTGTAAAGGTGTTCAAAATGAGGCGCACGGGCCTTTTGTGGCCCTCAGTGATTTTGTTCGGCCCCCAAATGCAACTCAAACAAACTTGTTATGTTTAACCACTTTACCCTGATTAAAGTAATAACTTTAACATCAGAACAATAGAAAACATTAATTACATCACAAAGTATTTGTTTTTTATAACCAAGCTTTTATACCAAGCAGAGTTTTACTGAAAAACCGACTTGCTCCACCTAATTTAACTGATTTTACTAATAAATAATAAACATACTAAGTGTTTCAAAGAAATCATACAAAAATCAATTTTAATTGCTTGATTTTTATTTTAATAATAATAACCTTCATTGTTATTATTATTTCACATTTATTTGGCCTCTAACTATTTCTGATTTGTTGATTTTGTATTAAATGACAAAATGTTTAATTTTGTAAAAAAAAATAAATATGTAAGATAAAATAAGATAAAATAAGAAAACAAATCAGACAAAAAGCATGTGAGTTTTTTTTAATGTAATTTAATTTATTTTTCTGATTTTGGACGTAAAGTGGAGGAGAAATTTAATTTCTCAGTTATTCATGTGGATTTTATATTTTTGTTCTTTGTGTTTATAACTGACTAAAAATCAACAAACAAAACATAAATTGAATTTTATGAGTTATGTTTCTGTGCATGGACGTCATATTTATATAAAAACCTGCCGTGATTTTACATTATTACTGTAGCAAATGAATAAAATGAAGGTGCAATTGGAGGCCACCTGATGCCGTTCATCAGTTGATCTGTTTTCTCTTTAATGGCTTCATTTTTACGCTTCACTTTCTCTGATATATTTATCTGGATTTCCTCCGTCGTTCAGTCGACATTAGCAAAGCTCAGAGGAAGAGCTGCAGACTTTATCAGCGCGGACAACAAATTAACCAAAACAATGATATCTAAAGAAAAAAACAACAAAGCAAAGAAACACTCTGCAACCTGCTAATGTTAGCAACTGATGCCTAATTTTCTTTTGATTACAAAGACGTCCCACGCTCTCCTCTCAAGTGACGTTTAATTGTTTCTCAAAGTAAATCATCAGCTCAGCAAACTAAATTTGAGAAACAACAATAACAAACTTGCAGCGCAGGGAGACGGGGAGAAAAAGAGAGACAGAAATGAATTAATTAAAGCAAAAAGAGCCATTTTGTCTGCGGTTGATGTGAAATAGAGACAAGAGTTTTCCCCTTAAATGGAGCATATGGGAGGGCAACACAACAATGAGGAAAACAACTTAAATAACACTTGTGTGTAATCATGCAAATGGAAAAGATGTGCAGAGAAAATGTCTGTTCCTATTCTCTTAATGCGCCTGAGTAACAGAGGGGGAGGGTTTCAGCACAAAGGAAACGTTACCTAACCCATAAAACAATAAAAACACGAGGCTGTAAAGTTCTGCAGCCTTCAGGACGTCAAATATCACAGAGAAACCTAAAAATCACACGACTAATACGCTCCTGTCTGCAGATAAATCTGGTTCAAACCCATCAAATCTCCAATAAATACCTTCACGCCAAATGTAATCATCCAAAATACGACTAAAGCTAAAAATTTAGATGAAGAAATCAACAAAATATATGCAAATTTTTCTCATGTTAACTAGAAAATAGAGGAACGGCGCTGAAGAGTCACTAAAAACATGAGAAAGAGGCTAAAAGGAAACAGATTTGGATCCAAAACACAACAAACAACTTACATCATCATTTAATTAGAATATAATATAACATTTAATTTATTTCAACTCCAACAACTGCTAACAGTTAGCGCAGGTGATGCTAACAGTGAGCGTACTCTGTTGCTAACGGAAACTCTACCAGATCACTACCTGCAAGTATGCAATACACAACACAGCTCATAATGTTTGAAGCTAACAGTTAGCATATTTAATAGATTAGCTAACAGTTAGCATATTTAATAGATTAGCTAACAGTTAGCATATTTAATAGCTAGTGGCAACATATTAGATTGATAACAGGGAGATGATATTACTGCTATCAATTAGTATAGCTGGTAGCTAATAGTAAACATGTTTTTACTATGTTGTTAACGATTAGAATGACTAGTAGCTAACAGTTAGCTTACTTTGTAGCTAAAGGTAACTGAACTAGATTGCCAACAGAGCATAAAATGCATTGCTAGCATTTAGTTTGATTGGTAGCAAGAAGTAAGCATGCTAGGTAGCTTATGGTAACTATACTAGATTGCTATCAGAGAGTGTACCATATTGCTAACAATAAGTTGCAATACTAGATAGCAGTAAGTATATTTACTTGCTAATTATAAATATGCAGCCTTGCCAACAATGAGTGCAGTACATTGCCAGTTAACAGTCGGTATACATGGCTGCTAATGCTAACAATAATAGACTGCAAACAGTTAGCATACATACATGTTCGGTGTTGATACCTACATTAAACAGCTAACATTAAGTATCCTAGATCGCTAATGGTAACTTCACTCTGTTGCTAACGGTGAGTTCAGCTGGTAGCAATCAGTAGCTTAAACTAAAATAAATGTAGTCAAATTAAAAGACGTTAAAATACTTCTTTATTGATTAGCATCACAACACATTAAAGATCTGCTGCTGTTGTCATAGCAACCTCCCAGACCTCCCAGCTCTTCTGGTTCTGCTCCGTTTCCCCAGAACCAGAACCCAACGTGGAGAAGCAGCTTCTATGCTCCACAAATCTGGAACAAACTTCCAAAAAACTGAAAAACAGCTGAAACACTGAGCTCATTTAAACCAAGGCTAAAACCAGCTGGTTAGAGCTGCATTTGATTAACATCACCTGGAACATCATGAACTAGTCTGTGGTTTTTAACCCGACATTGTTGATTTTAATGATTTTTGCTTGTTTGTTGTTTTATTACAAGAAAACTTTTGCATCTTTTTGGCCTTCTTGGTGTTCCATACCCAAGTAGCAGGAATGTTAAAGTGGAGAACGTGTTAAATTTAGCAACACAGTGTGAAATAGACACTTAAAACCACAAATTCTTGTTAGCTTATACAGATCTACGCAACGAGTTTCACTGAAGACTGAAGGCAAAAACACAAAGACACAGAAATGCAACCTCCACTAAATACCATGCTAATATAGCGCGTTAGCATTAGCTTCACCTAAATACCATGCTAATATAGCGCTTTAGCATTAGCTTCCACTAAATACCATGCTAATATAGTGTGTTAGCATTAGCTTCCACTAAATACCATGCTAATATAGCGCTTTAGCATTTGCTTCCACTAAATACCATGCTAATATAGCGCTTTAGCATTAGCTTCCACTAAATACCATGCTAATATAGTGTGTTAGCATTAGCTTCCACTAAATACCATGCTAATATAGCGCTTTAGCATTAACTTCCACTAAATACCATGCTAATATAGCGCTTTAGCATTAGCTTCCACTAAATACCATGCTAATATAGCGCTTTAGCATTAGCTTCCACTAAATACCATGCTAATATATCTCTATAGTGCTAGTGTCCAATAAGTACCGTATTGATTTAGTGTTTTACTGTTAGCAGAATTAATATTTATGATTAGAGTTAGCGTAGCCACATTTTTAGCTTGTGGCGCCAACTGCTGATGAATATTATGGAGCAATATCAGATAAATATCAGATGTTTATTCTGTCCCTCCAGTATTTCATCAGTTTTATAAACAGAAAAATCGGCATTTTAAAGTCGAGTTTTGATGAATTTACTCATCAGAAAGTCACAAAGTTTTTATATTTTCCGTAATTACAGACAGAAACAACAGCAGCTCCTGGAAACAAGATGTTTCTGGAAGTTTGTGTTTTAGTGGTTTGGTGTTCAGAACGTTAGCAGCTCTTCTTCTTCTTCTTCTTAAAAAAGAAATCACAGAAAACAGAGCAGTGATTATGAAACCAGAACCGGTGGCTCTACAGAACCAACTTAAATCCTGCAAAGCTTTGGCTTCATTTTCTGCTCCCCTGCACAGCAAACCGGCGGGAAGCCGGGCGACGGATCCAGAACAACAACCAAACTGTTCGCTACCAACAACGTTTAGTGGAGGAAGAAGCTGCAGATCCAGGAAGAAAAAACGCAGCGTTGCTGCACATGCAAGAGGCCACAGATCGTCCAGTGAAACTGCAGCTTGCAGGTGGAAACAGCAGAAACGCTTCCATCAGGATTTACTGGCGGAAGAACCGACTCTTCAGATCAAACTCATCTTTCTCTTCCTGTCCTCCCTCTCCTGCCGTTCGCTCTTCCCTCCCTCCTCCGCCGAAGGAAGGAAGGACAAAACGGACTCCCGCCGACACGCTGCATATTCAGCCATCGTTAACGAGCAAAGACCCGAGCAGCGACCGATCCAAGAGGAAGGAAAAACCAACTTCAACACAAAGGTTGAGATATTAAAGAAACGCTTCAAATCTAAAACCAAACAGCAGCAAAAGCAGCAAACATGGAACCCAGAAGCTTCAATGTTTAAACACAGAGACGCTCCGCGATCCGATAAAACCGCCTGCGTTCAAACATAACGCTCCTCGAAATACAACTGGAAAAACCGATAAAGAGCTGAAAATAACTGAAAGAGCTGAAAATAACTGAAAGAGCTGAAAATAACTGAAAGAGCTGAAAATAACTGAAAGAGCTGAAAATAACTAACTGAAAGAGCTGACCGAGGAAAAATGGATCCACAGTGTAAAAATATAACATAAACTAAATGTAAAAACTAAAACTGGAAGAAAAAAACTGATTTAAATAACTAAGATGTGAAAAAAAATGTAATAGTTGTAAATGTCGACTACTTTTGACTAAAAAACTAATTCAAGGAGTGAAATAAACTTCTAAATAACTAAAATGTAATAAAATGTAGCAATAGTTATAATTAGAAGCTATAAAAACTGTAAAAAGAATTTAATAAAATAAAAGAACGTTAAAATACTTGAAAAGTATTGACTGTCAAAAACGTTAAAACAATAAAATCTATAAAAAACTTTAAATCACGAGAAGCGCGAAGAAAAAAATCTACAAAAGTTTACGTTTAAATTACAGGTAAAAAATTAAATATAAATAACTGTAAAATCTGTGAATGCTTTTCAATATTGAGCGTAAAAATTTTACAAAAACATTTAAAAATAAAACTTCAAAAACTTTAAAAAGTTTTTAAAAAACATAAAAGCTAAACACAAATCTGTAAAAATATTTAAGCTTAAAAATTAAACTAGTCACTGCAAAAGCTGTAAACATAAAGAAAACATAACTATAAAAACTATTAATACTTTTCAATGTTGGCCATAAAAATTAACAAATTAACTAAAAATAATGTAAAGAGAAATTTCTTCAATAACTTTTAAAACTGTTTCAAAAAACTTCAAAGCTAAAAAACTAAAAGTATCAAAGTTAGAAGCTGTAAATATTTTGACTTTAAAAGAAAAAATAATTTGTGTTTAACTTGTGAAACTTGAAATTAATTGCAAAAAACAACAAACATATAATATATATGTTTGTTGTTATATATATATAACAAAACTATAATGAAACATTTGCCTACAATAAACATAAACAAACTGCAGGTCATAATTCAACAAAACGCCTTAAAACCAGAGAATCATCATCATCACTTTGTCCGTACGGAAGCCCAGCAGGGACATCCTTTAATCCCACAAATGAAAGAAAACAGCAGCACTTTTCATTCACCAAAAACCAGCATCACTTACTGAGGACGGCAAGCCGGGAGGGACCTTCCGCACTTTTTTTGTGTGGACTTCTGCAAGAGAAAAAAAACAGCAAAAGGCGAGTTTAAGAGGCGATTCCACTTCCTGTCAACAGGAGCGGCGCTCAGAAAGACGCTTCAGAGGAAAAACAGGCAGGAGATAGAGAGAGCAGCACAAAAACAGGGAGAAAATACAGAGAGCAGCACAAAAACAGGCAGGAGATAGAGAGAGCAGCACAAAAACAGGCAGAAAATACAGAGAGCAGCACAAAAACAGGCAGGAGATACAGAGAGCAGCACAAAAACAGGGAGAAAATACAGAGAGCAGCACAAAAACAGGCAGAAAATACAGAGAGCAGCACAAAAACAGGCAGAAAATACAGAGAGCAGCACAAAAACAGGCAGGAGATACAGAGAGCAGCACAAAAACAGG
>CAEFZX010019518.1:0-26674 GCA_903066825.1 Alfaro cultratus | reverse complement strand
ATTCCAAACCAATCGTAAAAGTACAAGATGAACAATAATCTGCTTAGAAAAGCTGATTCAGTTATAGTTTCATTTACCAAAGACCTGGATTATACATTTTCGGATTTGAAGTAACAGGTAGGTACTGTGGGTGAACAGTTCAAATGTTTTAGAAATAACACTATGCAGAGCAAATTATGTAAATGTTCTATAAGTGAATCATGTCATTGATAGTCATGTAATCTTAATTTAAGTGCAATAGATTTTGTTTTTTTTCCTTTCTTTTCTTACCTGAACTTAGCAATTTCTTCTCATATATTGTGTCCAAATAAGTGACCATCAGAAATGTGCTTCATAGTGTTAAGACAGAGCTCAATAAATAACCCGATTCTTTCTCATTCCTGTGTACCTACAGGACTTGGTGAAGTCAGTAAAAATCTATAAATATAATATCCCTTTCACATTTGTTTTATTTGTGTAGTTGTAGCTATGTAAAAAGGGAAGTTTGAAATAATGCCTTCATTTGCAAACCTTATGGAGAAGTGTGGCTTTTTAATGTTGGTTTTGTATAAATATGCTTAATATTTTATGTATTCATGAATAAAGCTGTAGACATCTATAAGGCTGAGCATTTCTTATGTATGTAAGTGAAGTGAGTATTTTATTTTAAGTTATTTTTGAGACTTGTATAACAGCAAATTTCTGTGATGCTCTCTTGCTAACGCAACCAACAAATTTCCATTTTATGCAAATTTTATTGATTAGTGTATCGGATTACAAAAGCTTATAAATTCTATAAGGATATGCTATTCATTAAATGGAAATGTATGCACTTTACATGTTTAAACTAAAGTACTATCAATAAGAAAGTAATACTAAGTAAAGGTATCTTATAACTGGTTAGTCAAAAACTGTGTTGGCAAAATTATATTCGAAAGTTACAAACACTGCGGCGAAAAGCCTGTTTTCTCCACATAGACATTCCTGTAATGTCTTATTTTGTCACAAGGCTCCGTGAAATAAATAAAACAGGTTAATCTATCCGAATGACATCTCACTGTAGGTTCACTGTCAGTTCACTGCGGTAGAACAGGCTAAAAAGAACAAAGCATGCTCTACCAAGCACAATTCATTGACATGATTTCTTCACTTGAGTAAAATGGTGACAGAATAGCTGTGAGCACATGTGGATTTGCACATCCAGTTGCTTAATTAGTGTATGCATGAGCTGAAATGTGTTCAAAGAACTGTAAGTGTTGCAATGGTTACATGCAATTTTATATGCATGAGAAAGTGTGTTTGGGTAGCTATAAAAAAATAAATAAAATGGCACGTTTATGTTCAAACACATTAGTTCACAGATCCCAATAGTGTACACCAACTGGAGCATAAGATTTAATTGAAACCGAAGTTAGATGAAGGAAGTAGACTTAAAGTTTAAATTTATGACTGGCTTTTGAAACTAAGTGTCATGATTTACCGAATGACACTTTATGACAACAGTCATGAATATTCATAAAGACTTACTTTGATTTAACTTGTTAATATATTGGATGGAAAATAAATGAAAGTGACATTATATTTGACACAAAATCTGGCACACTCAGTCTTTGCTTGAAATCAATCACATCACCACCTCCAAAGTGATGTCCTTCAAATACCAAACCACAACTTAAACGAAGGTTAACGTTGATTATTGGCTTTGATTAGAATTATGATCTCCAATTATTGGAGCCCTGTGGCAGCAGACACAAAGTGTGTTAAAGACGGAGAGATCAAAGTCAAGTTAAAGTGGACAGGAAAACAGTGAAGGGGAGGAAGGGGAGAGCTTGGAAATAAGAAGCACAATGTTAAAGAAATCGAATAAAAAAGTAATCATAGAAAGTTGCTTTAACATATATATATATAACACCATATCTATGACAACAAGAGTCAAAACTCCAAAGTCAAGTTTTGAAAAGGAGCTATGGGATATACAACTAGCCGAGGATGGTAAAAATTTTAGTAACACTTTATTTGACGGGTTATGAATAAGACTGTCATGACACCGTCATAAACATGACATAACACCTATCATGAGCATGAGTGAGTCTTTATGAATATTTATGACTGTTGTCATAAAGTGTCAGTCGGTAAATCATGACACTTTTAATACAAAGTTGACATTATTCAAAATGTCTTTGTTATGACAACTTGACATTAACCAACAAATTCTGATCTGACAAATTTGTTATAAAAGTATTACTGATTACACTTTAAAAATTTAAGTTTAATCAGTAATATTTTTATAACAAATTTATGTCAGATCAGAATTTCTTGGTTAATGACAAATTGTCATAATAAAGACATTTTGAACAATGTCAACTTTGTATTAAAAGTGTCATTATTTACCGAATGACAACAGTCATAAATGTTCATAAAGACTTACTTATGTTCATGACAGGTGTTATGTCATGTTTATGACGGTGTCATGACAGTCTTATTCACAACCCGTCACATAAAGTGTTACCAAAATTTCTTTCAAGAGGTTATTTTCTGAGTGTTCTGTGTGGAGGTGTGAAGCAATGTGGCAGTGTGACATGCAGGCTTTGTTTACGAGAACAGAAAATAAGTAGGCACCAAAAATATCAAGCCCTACTAGGAAAAACCTTCTTCTGATTCTGCTTCGAAAAATCTCTATGACAATTTTTACATGGCATTCACATGTCTGTGAATAAACAGACTGACAGAATAAAGCTGCCTCTGAATCTTAAGATTTTGCAAGATCATCCTCTTTCAGTAGATGTGGCTAAAATAGGATCCTGTTGCCTCCCTCAATCTTTTCTCACCATTTTACCCCCAATCTAAATTGTATGCAGAAAGAATGAGCTTGGAACCATTAGCAATGTCTAGACTTTGTGTCTGACAGTGCCACTGGGGAAGAAATACAGCGCGACACCAGTGCTCCCACAGGAAATTACCCGTTTTATCCCCAGTGTAACTGTAAATGGATAGTAGGAAACAAATTGGTCGACAAATATACTCAGAATAAAATGAGTCGCATGGAAACCGAAGAGATTGTTGGGGCAAAAAACAGCAGGGAAAAAAAATGAATCAGGCTTCTGTTTTGCAACGCAGACAGTTAGGTTTGTTTGAACTTTAAACTTAAAGAGCTCTAAATCCCAATCCAGGGCAAAAGAGCTAATACAAAAAGATTTAAAAAAAATATTTTTTGTCTAATGTTTCTTATTTAGCAACAAAAATTCCAATATATGAACATCATATTGAAGAATTTCTAAAAATACACAACCTTTTTTTCATTCTTATCTTACTCTGATACAACCAGATCTATACGTTCCTGTTTTAGGTAAATTGGGCTTCTTACAATTATTTTTGCTTTGCTAAATGCCAGACTAAAAAGATTTCAGTTTTTCTCCAAATTCATAAGTCGACATAATTTGGTAGAATTTTCCTTTCAACTGTATGACTTCAGTGACATGTGTTTTGGATCCCTTGAAAAGCTTCTCACAATAGTTTGCTAGAGTTTGAGCACCGCTGCCGAATCAGGTTTAAATGCCATCTTGCATGCAAACAATTTTTTATCTCCTTCCACAAAATACTGATGGAACTAATGAAAAGTGTATAAGAAACAACAGGATGATTTATTATACATTTGCAACGTTCATGGGAATGTTATATCCATTTCTAAAATGAATTTATTTGTATTTATTAGAGTCTTTTGATGCCAAGGTCACTGACTTTCTTCCAGGACGAAAGTGCAAGGAAGACATATACAGGTAGGGAGAACAAGAGACAGGCCACCTGGGGAATTATGGCCAGGTCTGAGGACGCCTCAAGCATGAAATTGAAGCCGTCCGACAATGCAACTCAGTGAAACCTTTCCGCTCGTATTCTAGAATAATTAACGAGCACAACCTCCTGCTACCCTGCTGCATTAGGCTGACCTGCCTATAGTCTCAGAACAGCCGGGCAAATCCACAGCCACTTCTCCACTCTGGACCAGGTGGAACTGATGTAGAGGAGAGGAAGTGGGAGGGAGGCAGGTTCAAGTCTCAACACCGGAGAGCTGACTTTGCAGTAGTAACAGACTAAAACCCTTGGACAAAAAGGAACTGCTGACAACCAGGAGACATGAAAATAATTCCTCTATATTCCTCTGTGACTCATAATTCTTTCCACAACATGAGTCAAACATTTTGTGTTACATTACATGGAAATGTATTCAGTACATAAATGGCGAGAAGAGGTGAACCGGTGGACGCTGTCATTCGTTAATAAATGGTGTGGGTTTTTGATATCAAACTGCATAAAACTCAGTACACAAAATGCATAGAAACTGTTAATAAATTGCTTGTCATATCTTTTTACTAAGCTTAGTTTCAGTTCATTTTAAATGCTATCAAAATTAACCTTCATTGCATAGACAAATTTAAAGATAACACTTTAACAACATTTCATAAATGGCCTATCTGTTAGAATGTAAAGGAGCCTTACAAACTCTTCTGCAAATTGTGCTTGTAGCCCACTAAGAAGAAAGTGGAAAGAAATTGATATGAGCATCTATGCAGGAGAACTGATGCAGATAGATTTTATCATATACTTGCTTTAATAACTTCCTTAAAGAGATTACAAAAGTTCTATCACTACAAATAATTTAAATTTACCTTTTAAGGGTGTAAAACATGCAAGAGGGTTAAAATGTTCTTACACAATATTCATAGCACAGCTGAGGTGTCAGGTCAACATAAAGGTACTGATGGGCAATTTCTGCAGACGCCTGAGAAAATAGGAGTGCCAACCTGCACGAAATGCTCTATCAGAGCGTGAACAAAAACTACATCGTTCATGCATAATTGTAACGATCATGTACACAATGAGACAACTTGTTGTTCAGAAGGCTGGGAACTGCAGACATACATTTTGCAGTAATCTTACTGTCAGGCCTTAAACTACACAACTGGAGAAAAAAAGGAAAAGGCTCTATTCCAGTTTTGCATTAAAACTACATCACACAGTAATTGCTATGATACAACACACAATTACCATGTTCAAGAGTCAGCATCCAATAATTGGTATCTGCTGTACAACACTAGCAACATTCTGCAGTTATAACTGAGTAAGTGTTCAGGGTTCCCTCCTCCCTGCATGGACATTTGAACTCCAGTGGACAGAGTTCTAACAATCTTTGTTTCAAAGTTCCACACTTTTCCAAAAAGAAACATTCTGAACATTGAGTAATAACCATTTTCACAGCTTTTTGGCATCTGCACCATCTTAGATTTAGTGTTCGAAGTGATCTAACACTTGGACTTGTCAAATAATGACTGGAGTATCAGAGCAGTTTTGTGAATTTTCAGACCTTCATCCCATTTGTTAAATAAACATCAACTTTAGTGCTTAATTTTGACATTTTAAGAAGGCATCTTTAAAGAACCACAGATCCAGGTAAATTTGGATGTAAAATTTCCTGGAATTGTCAGGTAAAGAAAGAAGAAGAGGTAAATAAGTTTTCTTTATTCGATTCTTATTCAGACCTGGGAATGACAAAATCCCACACATTCCTCTTGAGAGGAATTCAAGTTGCAAACATTCTTTAACATCAATCTACATCTACTGTCCAAGTCTACACATTTTTTTCTTTAATCTTTTCCCTAAGCTATGATTACCATGTGGAAAAGATCTTGATGAAGGTAGTGGAAATGAGTGGATATGAACGCTATAAATCATGACTACCACAAGTGGGTGAGAAGTCTTGCTGTGATGAGAGGTACCGCTTTGACAGTTTGTTTCTCTAGATGAATGGCTTTCATCAGCTGGATTGGAAAGAAATAAACCCTGAGGTATTCAGTAAAGTAGACCAAAAAATAAGAGATGATCAATATGTGCAAAACATATCAGGACACATTAAGATGTAAATTGTATTTAAACTATTTAATTACAAGTTTGAGTGTACAAATACAACATTTCCATTGCAAATGTGCTAACTTTAAGGCCTTGCAACAGAGTTTAGTTTGAAGCATATCAAAGAACCAAATGTTTTAAAATCCCCCGTTTTCTCAATTAAAACACAGCTGCTTTGATATCGTAATGGCAGAGCCGAAGGGGATGCGTGCACTGTTGTTCTCTCAGTTTTATCTGACGACGCTTCTCAACCGTGAACAATGACTTGAGATTACTTGACTTCAATACTCATCAAAATTCTCATTTGTGCTAGTATACTTTCCTCCCATTCTCTTTCATAATGGGTTTAGAGACTTTTCAAGACAGCCTTTATCAGCATGCCTCCAAGTGTGAGATGCTTGAGTAGACCTGGGATAGATTAGTCACTGAGATGATACAAGGCTTTTATGTCATGAATATAAAATATCCTCCACATCTCACAAAAGTTTAGGCATTATGATGGGATTTTTGTATCATATTCTTAAGTTTTCAACCATCCGGAAAGGCAGAATAAAACGGGTTTAGTTATATCTTTGTCCAATACATGGTAGACTAAAAGTGGCAAGTTTCCATTATTCCTAAGCTTTCATGGTTAAACATCAAATATGAGGAATAAAATCAATAAATAAATGAAGCATGAAACATTTTGTTTCCAAACAGATAAGTAATTTTATGAGCAAATCTTTGCAGTCACATCTTTGATTAAAAAAAAAGAAGTAAGTTAAAATAATATATGAATGATTACATGTAATCTAGATGTAAATTAGAGGACATCAACTGTTGCCTGACAACTTCTGTTGTAATGGAGAAAATAGATAGAGAGCACTTTTGATATATATTTCTAAATTGATATCTGATCTCCAAATGACCAGTCTGCATATTAAGCCAAAAATAATTAGCTTGTTTTTCTAAACCTATATCAGTATTTTGATATCTAATCACGCCAATTCAAGCATGAGCTTTAAGTGACGGAAAGGTAAAAAGAAAAAAAAAAATTGCGAATGTAGTGAGAAAGTTTCAGGATGGTGCCCTTGAAATAACGTTTTGACTGCGACATTACTCTCGAGTAAAACATAGACTAATTATATGGAATAAAAGTGAGA
This sequence comes from Alfaro cultratus, assembly GCA_903066825.1. Classification (NCBI taxonomy): domain Eukaryota; kingdom Metazoa; phylum Chordata; class Actinopteri; order Cyprinodontiformes; family Poeciliidae; genus Alfaro; species Alfaro cultratus. The sequence goes on along the minus strand of CAEFZX010019518.1, from coordinate 19,652 downwards.
CTTGCATGACCACTGCATGGCTAAATACTATAAAGTTTTCTCGTAACAGATTATGGTGTGAGAAATGTACTGGTGATTGGTAAACATACACAATGTTTGGCTCTGAAATACAGATGCCCCACAATATTTCTAATCTATTTTTGAGAATTGACGCCACAACTGCAATAACTAATAAGCCACAAAGTCATAAGATCATGCATGAACCACTGCTCGCCTTCTTGAGCTTTATTTCCAGAACTCCCCCCAGGCCCAGGTTTTTTCAATGTGTAATTACTGAGAGCGACACGTCAACCTGTTTGTGCGTAGCTGTGTGTGCATCTGCACATGTGAGTTTCAGAGCCATCATTGGAGGTCCATAGTTAATCAGCAGTCGAGCAAAAGTCTCAGGGATCAGCCCATCGATTCTCTTCCGGGGCAATCAATTCCATGAAGGCATTACTTAAACTGAACTTAGATCAGAAAGTGGATGACAAGTAGCACACAAAATGACAGAAACAAGATTGCTACGCACAGTTGTTGGCTAGCAGAAGGATATTTAAAGGTCTTAAACAACACAAAGAAAGTGCTGAGACGCAAAAACTAAAAAATGTACAGAAACAACCAATGTAGATGCTTCTGGAAGGAACAGGTTGTACTGTTTATCCGAGATTGATAAACCCTTTGTAAAGATGTTAAGACTAAAGGGCATTTTGTGCCATTTCTGAATTCTGTCCACATTGTACAGCTTTCTGCAGCCACATTCAGGCAGTCTTATAAAATATGTTACACCATGACCAACTCAATCACTCTTCTTTATGATTGTTGTGTTTCCATGGCATTGAAGCATAACAAAGGCAATGAAAAAATATACATGTAATTTGTTCATCATTTAAGTCTGTTGGCCAACAATATTCTCTACCATGAGTGTTGTAACTTAAAGATCCAATACTGTACATATATGCTACTGCTGAAGAATTCATGCAAGTGCTAACTGTTTGTTGCAGCAACGGCCTGATTAATGTCGCCTAATGTCACCCTTACACATGGACCCAGGTCTCAAGGTTCGGTGTCCTGCAACTTTTAGATCCATCTGAGTCACCTGAGTGTAATGATTCATTATATGTTTTTTTGCAATGTTTGTAGAAGTATGATTTTATTGCAATGTTTGTGGTGTGGAACCAAGGAAGAATAGTCTCTACTATGACAGAGACTAATGGTTAATGGGGATCTTTAAATAAACAAATAATGAGGAAAGTGAACAAATGTGAACAAATTAAAGTTTTAGTTCCTGCTGTTGTAACAATGTTATATTTTTTATCTCATAATGCATGTAGAATACCAGGATAGACCTGCATGATCAATGTGTCTGGAAATAGTTAGAGAAGCTCTCCGTGTCTAACCTTGATTTAATGTAATGAAACTAAATCACAAGTCTACTGATCTGATGGAATGGGTTAGATTTTAACCTTGCGATGAATACTAAATACAAGTATCGACTCCAGTTTTGCCCACATACGTATGCCAGTGCGAACACTCTAAGCTTTTAGAAAAGGCATGTGCTCCTATGCAAACCCACACACGTTATTGGCCTCTGCCAATCAGGTTTATCATTGGGGATCTTCAAAGCCCCCTTTGATAACCTCTTTGAAATCCATATTGATGAAAAAGTGCCAAATAGGATGTGGGTTGTAGTGTGAGAGTTGAATGATAAGAATGAAGAGGAAAGACAGATTTCTAGCTCCGAACCAGGACATATAGTATTTGATGAGTGTCTCACCAGTCCTATATCTGTGAAGTAAATGGATGCAATTGCTTTGTTGGAAACACATTTTACCCCAATTGAAGTCTTGGATTGAAGGAAAGAAATAACCCAATGCTGAGCAAAAATAACTAAATACAGGATATCTTTATCTTTGCCAATAATGATTAGCTTCAGATGCAATAGCTTTTCTATAAGTTTCTGAGCTGAACAAATAAGAGTACATTTAACACTAACTGCTGTCTCACTGGTTCAGTAAAACTGTTTTTTTTTCCTCCAAAAGTTTCTCAGGTAGTTGACGATGTAATTAATAACTGCCTATGTCTAGCTTTGTGGTTGTTAGAGATAAGTCTCTCCAGTAACAGATCTAACCACAAGCAGTAAAGTGTCAATTAAAGGTTTTAGAAGGTATGTGAAGTAGTACAAAAAGTATATATAAGTATTGCTGTGGACTACTTCATTAAACTTTAAAGTATTGGTCTTTCCTGCTCTGATCAGCTGCTTAGTAAGGTAAAAGTAATAGAGATAATTAGAAATTCTTTCTTTCCACTTTTCATGTTAGCTGTGTGGAAATGATGTAAAAGAAGTCAAAATCTTTTTCACTCCTTTGGCCTTGATCAAACCATGTACGGCAGTCCAACTGAAAGCAATTTTCTGATGTAGTGTTCAAGGAATGGAAGGTTGCAAAGTGCAACAAGCACAAAGAATGGACATCCTTGAGAGTGACGAAAGTGTTACCAGAACAGAACTACTGTCGTGAATCCAGAATGATTGTATGAGGAAAAAAAACAAAAACAAAAAAAAACAAAACTGCTGACGTAATGCAGATGTTTATGCTCTCTAAAATATGCAAGTTGACTTCTGTGCAACTCATGGATACACACCTACTCACACAACATGTGTTAGCACATGTGAGATGTGTCAACTGTGTATATGGGAATAGGTGTTGACCTACCTGACTCTCTGTTCCATCTGTCATTATAACAGTGTTTGCTTTTGTGGCACTGCTTATCAACATGTGCGGTTAAGTTCGCCTGTTGAACATGCAATGCATCTGTGAAGCTACTTACTGCAGATTGCATCAGCCTCATCCGAACCATCTGCACACTCTGGTTCTCCGTCGCAGCGCCACCTAGCAGGCAAGCATTGTCCGTTCTTACAGGCAAAGTCAGTGGTCGCACAAGTCTTCTTTGCTGTGGAAATGAAAGAAATGTTTACTATGATAAACCTGCAAAAAGAAATCCTGTAGCTAATATACACTGGATTAACAGAATTATTGCTCTTTAAAAACAGCAACTACTGTCTTATCAGTGACAAATGTACACACTGACAGCATGTGCTGACAGCATGTGGCAAAAATGAGCAGAAAAGAAAGATTTTAAAATTAATTCAAAAAGGCCAATTAATTCAAATCTGACAAAAGTCAAATGATAATCCCTGAGCTCCGATTCCAAACCTATTTTCCAGTTAAATTTTTATTTAATCATGAGTAACGTTTTGACTCAAACTGTTGCCGGCTGCGTTCCAGGTTCTGTGTTCACAAGCAGCTTAGAAAGTAGGAGGTTGAGAGGCCTTCAATAAACTATTCTTTGACAAAGATTATTTTTTCACACTGACTGTGGGACAAGGACATTTGCTATGCAAAATCACATGTCAAAATGTACATATTCTGTCCAAACTATGTTTGTATTCCAAGATTCCTTTTCTTAGAAAAGGACCGGATGTGCAAAACTGTATTTTGAAGTGTAACTTCTATTTTTCTCCTCTGTACAAGAGAATATCTAATGTAAAAACCATCCTGCATATAACTGACTGTACCTTCTCTAATTGTTGCCTTCTCTTCTACATTTTCAACTCAAGAAAGACAATCTTTCACTGAAGGAAAAGTTGGAAGTTGTATGACAAATTGTGCATCTGTGCTTTACTTTGAAAGAAAAAAATCTGACAGTATACTGTGTCTGTACAAGTGTGTATTAACAGTTTTATACTTAGCACATAGATTTCACTTGTTGTCAAATTTCCTCATTTTTGTAGGTTCATGAAAGATGTGTTCCCTTAACAAAGGACACTCTAGAATACTGGAGGATTTTATGTTGAAAACATTCACAGTAAATTGCATCACAGATTCATTTTAATGAGTGACAATGATTTGTTCCAGGCCTGGCAGTATATCCTCTTGTTTGTAAAGCGGGACCCTTATTAGCTTGAAGTTTATTGTGTATAGTGCATGACGTCCCGCAGTGTTGGTGTGACTGACAACACATCTGGGAGCAATAACTATGAAGTACAAGCATTGAAAACTGACACCATCGCAGAAGTGGAGATAGATCCTTTCTATATGTATATGACATTTTGCTTACAATGTAAGGCGAAAAATAAATTACATGTGCACACGCTCACCAGCACACACAATATTGATTTTTATAAGAGAAAAGAGGCTTCTTGTTGGGGGTTGAAGACATTAGAGAGATAGAACTGAAGAAGGTGTAGGTCTAGAATAAATCAGCAGCATTTCCCCGGGGACTTGCAGAGTAGTCTGAGCTACAGACAAAGGTAAATAGAAAGAGCAGGATGGAGAAAACGGGGATACAGAGACAAAACGTGTGACGGAAATGCACTGCCGTTCCAGGGTCTCATGTAATGCCATCAGTCATCACAAAGGATCACATAAATCCCCTTCATTCGTACCAGCATGTTTGCATAAATCCTATCTCTTCCGGTCTGCTTTTCCTTTTTTCCATCTTTCACTGAATCTCTGCTTATAACCTGATAGAGATTTGTGGAGCATGCAAGCAATGTTCCCTCGGAAGTAAAAAAAGAAAGAAAAAAAAAGGTGCAGTCAATGGCATCTTAAATCACAATAAGCCTCATGTCAGATATCCATAAATTAGGATTTTCTTTCACACTCATGTAACACCAGCTGATGTAGGTCGTCTTAATCTTCAAAAGAAGCTTTCTAAAATCAGAAGAAGGTGCAAAAGAGCGAAAGTAAAAGGCAGGGTTGCAACATATAGTTTATGAACACAAAAGACTCATTAAAATAAAGAGGCTTGTAAATATAATCCCATCAGTTTCCAACAAATCTTTCTGCTCTCTTAGAGAACAAATTAAATTTGATTCCACTTGCCCTTTTAATGTACGGGTGAAAGGGATTGAAAAGCTTGTGTCTATCAACAAATACAATATGAATTTAATTAACCTGTCTGGAAGATATTGTAGGCAAACACATTAAAAGCTAAAACTGTGATATGACTATTATTCCTACTCAGATTTTTCTGTGTTCAGAACTTAAATGCTCAACAATGGAAAAAAATCCCAACAGCAACAAGAACAAAAAAATAGTCCTATACTGATAAAACAAATTCAATCACAAACTTGCAATGGATGTCTTCAAGACTAGAGACTAGTCCTATATTTAATAATTTAAATTTTAGTCCTACATGTAAACTAATATATAAAACAATAGTATATATACCAATATAAAACAGACAACAGTGGCCAAGAGTCAACTGATGCATTCACTTTGTGGAACACTGCACTGCTTCACCCTAAGTACTCCGATGTATTTGAACAGACAATGTAGAAATTGAAATTCTTACCATAAAAATGTTGAAATCATAAAGAAACAAATACATAGAGGAGTCAAGTGGACACATGTATTTTCTCTCAACATTGAAACCTATTTTACTTGTCATGATGACAGGTGAGGCATGCAATTTTTATGTAAGTTTTAAATTACAGTACCCATGTTATTTTACATGTAATTCATGTAAACCTAAAATTTAAATTATATTCTTAAAACGGTCTCAAAGCATCTTTAAATTAACTTAATTTAACTTAGTAGCGGAAAGCCCGTTTTCAGTACCAGCTCTTTCAGATTTATTTAGTACAGTCTATTAGGGAACTCCAAAAACATAAAAAACAACAACTTCCAACTTTTTTTTTTCTTGCTTTGGCAGTAAATGTAAAAATTTTTACTCAATTGGCAACACAGATTCACATCGATGACTTGATTGAAAAGATTTGCATATCATGATTACTAACTGTAGAATCAAACAATATAGCTGGACTAGAATGTATAAAGTTTGTTCATGTCTTTCAAGGCTTCTCAAAACTTGCTGATGCACACGCAAACAGCTGCTTATATTTGAATTCCGATCGACCAAGAACTGTCATATACGAGCGCCATCCATATGGAACAGTCTGAATCTAGCTTGTGAGGTGTGAGAGTGAATGTGGAGAAAGAGAAGATGTATAAGCACATTAGACAAACACACACACACACACCATCATGCAGACACACACAGCCTACGTACCATCCACCCTTCCACCTAGAGTGGAGACGTAACGTTTTATTTTAGTCCCCTGTCTCCTGATGGAAAAGGTGATGAATATTTATGCGTGAAACAGACACACCGTTGTAGCTCCTGGCAGATTTTATCGCCATTATTGAGCCATCAATAACTTGGTTCACTTTTAAATTGCACCATCAAATGCTCAATTCTGCCCCATCATCCCACTTCACTTGCAGTTGTCTTAGGTATTTATTCTATATGTTTTACAGACTACTGTGCTGTTCTTTTCATGACTATGGCATAATGACATTCTGTTTATTTACACTTATTTTGATCTTTGCTTTCCTGACAATGTGAATGCTAATTCACGGGTATTAAATAATGCATTCCGGACAAGTGAAGGATTATGCTGTTACAGGTATACATTATCATAAATAGTTTTGCTGCGCGTCAGGTGCTGCTGGCCTTTACATCAAGCATTAATTATTTGCACCTCTAAGGTCTTTCTCTGCTGAAATCATGGAATAAAGCTTAGAACAACTTGGTTTTGCTCCTAAAAGTTGAAGTAACATCTAGAAACCACAGCCCTTAAAACTGATGTTACCTATTCATGGCATTCTTCTACATGTGGTCAGAAAGATAGGACTTTGTAACAGATTTTTTCATTATGATCAGAAAATATGTAAAACTAGTAACATTGCATCTGAACATGCCATTTACTCTGCAGACTACAACCTTGAATGACAAAAATGACATACAAAGGAATAGTGCAGCACTTGCACTTGCTGTGAAAAATACTCCATAAACCTTGCCACATTTTGTCATGTAACAACCACAAACTTCTAGTATTTATTTGAATTTTCGTGTTTGGACCAACACGAAAATCCGTAAAATGAATGAAGAATGATACAGAGTTATCAATTTTAACTCCCTTATAAACTGTAAATCTAATTTAGTGGAAAGAAACCGCTTCAGAAGTCCCCAAATTGTTAAGAAGAGTTCACTCCTGCAGACTTTAATCTAATTACAAATCTAGATGTTCTCCTGCAGGAAATTTGTTAGAGATCATTAGTGAATGAACAGCATCAAAAAAGACAAAGGAACACAGCTACCTGATGCAACAAATAAAAGCCAATGCAGGACACTGATTTAGAATATCAAGCTGGATTTTTCACTTGGAAGACTTAGTAGAGACCATAATGGTGACCTAATGGATATTCTGACACAACACAGAATTGAATATTCATTCAGTGCATGGTTTACTAGGGATCATTTAAATCAATATAATGTAAATGTGTCAGACTTGGTCAAATCTCCACCACTCAATTAAAGCTTTTGGGACTTAATCTAAAGATAGCCTTTATACCCCATAGAGAAATTGGGAACAATTATTTTGTGCTCAGGAATCTTATGCAATTATATCACATGGACACACTGCCATTTTAAAACTGCCTTTATCTCTTGTCCAAAAGCAAATGTAATTTAATATTTTTGCTGTAGGCCTTTGTATGGTTTTTAAACCAATTTTAAACTATACATCTAAGTCTAACAAGTCCTGCTCTGATTTTGATACTCTTAATGCCACACCTCTAATAGATCACACAGTGTCAATTAATTGACATATCGGCAGCTCTACTAATGCATTAGAGTGAGAAAGCATTGGGTAGATTAGCAGTCATATACCCTTTAAATACATATCATTGTGTTAATGTTAAATGTTAATGCTCTGCTGACATTCAGCAACTGTCACTCTGAAAACCCCGGGGATCAATGAGTGACTAAGTTGCCCCACTGATGTTCACCTCGAGTAGACCAACCTGCACAAGCTTGCAGCTTATTAGGATTCTCCTCTACGTATTACTGCCAACATGCTTTGGAACACTGGTTCAAGACGAGAACAGGTAAAGGTCATCCTGTTGCCTTGAAGTCATTCAATTTTCCATTCCGCTAGACACGGAGTAAAAGGAATACAGAAATAAAACAGTGACCGAAACATAAATAACTAAAGGAACACTGTGTCACCTGTAATCAGGATCTATTCACTCCAGATGCCAAAATGTGGATTTCCTTCTCCGAGTCTTGCTAAATGCAATTCTTACTTATGCATGAAAAAAAAAAAAAAGTCTTGCCTTTGTCAGATGTATTAAGTGAGCTGAGTGAAAATCTTTGCTTTAGTTGCTTAGCAGCACATTAAGCTGGTTTATTCCATCTACTTACTATCAAAAATAATATTTAGCTCTAATTTATTTCTGGTCACCTACATTGGAGGAAATCGGACCCGGGATCAGAATTAAACTTGGGTTCATTGTTACACCAATGTGATTTTTTTTTTCTTTTTTGCAGCTATTTTGGTGCAGACAAAACCAAACATGTAGAACAGCAAACATACAGATATTTTAAACTGCCTACAAATATATGAAATATACAAACATACATCATAGATATTTAAGAAGAAGGCAAATTGAAAAAAATGATGGAGCATTACATGATATCTAGGTGTACATATTCCAAAATGGCTCGCAAAAGATTAAAAAGTGCACAAAAATGTAGGTAAACAACCTGTAAATACTGTAACAGGTGTTTAAATTAGACTTTTTTTTTTATTTGTGACCTGGTTAATCTAAAACAATATGAAAGTTTTGCAAAACCCAGCGATATATGGTTTTTAAACTCTATAAAGAGAATGTATTCATACTTCCTTTCAAAAAACATAAAAAGCACCACCTGTATTCTCTGGAGAGCAACTACAAAAATGTCCTGTAACACTGCATGCTGGAAAAACAACACAAAAAGAAAAAAATATGGTTAAGTTTTTCTATGACTGTGAACAACTATAGGGAACAGGACCCTCAAAGAGCAAGCAAGTCAAGAGAGCATAGGGAGAAAAATGAGAAAAACTACAGAAAGTGAGAAAGAAACGAGTGTGCTGAATGTTGGAGAAAGAGGAGAGGAAATAGATGGTCTTCCACATTGTTGTGATCGGTTAAAGAGCTAAAGAACGGTACGTGTCAGATGGAGGAAGGAGACCGTTAATCAGCGGGTAGAGGTTAGACCACAAATGTGGGGGCGAGAAGAACATAAAATGTGATGGAGTAACACAGACAAGTATAATGTTGGTCTTTTGAGGAGATTAAAGACTCATTGGATTTCCCAATAATCAGTTGGCTACCAAGTCACTGTGAACAAGCAGAAACAGCAATTTCGCTTGGGAAATATATATGATGGTAGACTGCAAGACGAGACCAGGAGAAGATTTTGCTTTCCTGTAGTAAGGTTGAACTTTACTATGTTAAAATATAAGTAACTCATTCACATACCAACTGCACAAATACATGTATATAAAAAAGAAACATGAATATGAAATATGAAATATGAAGTTGGAGTCAGTCCTCCAACTGACTGCAAAAAAATAGAAGTGCAACAGAAATGGAAACAAAGAGGTTAAAAAAACTGTTCAAAGTTAATCTTTCCCAACAGTAAATTTGAAATTGTCTTTAAGTCACTCCATACATTATCATTATACTTTAATGACTTAATAAAAGACATGAAAACAAAATAGAGTTAATAATCCAATAAAATGAATTAGCATACATGTAAAAGTCTGTTTGTAGACTCTAATGCACGCACTGCAAATGCTAGCAATGTGACGTGAACCCCAGACCTGTATTTCAGGGATAAGTCTGATCAAACACACAATATCCTATGCTGCTTTCTGAGCATCAAATACCACCTACAGGTTCAAAGAAGCTTGTTACCATTTCATGATCCCCTTCTTTGGGCTCAAGAGAACCAGACCTATAGACCAATAACTTTTTGAAGCAAAAAAACATACAAAAAACAAGAGAATAATTTATGTTGTGCACCAGATGCGAGTAGAACTGGGCAGGACCCAGAGCGCCTGGGTGACATTTGAATCATATAATCAGGTAAAAAAACGACCCTGAAGACCAGCAGGGGGTAAGATCAAAGAGAACTGAAGAAAAGGTAGAAAGCAACTTCAAATGCTCTGTAACTTCAAAACGACAAGAAGGCAAGACAGCTGGAGTTTTTTTCAGAAAGTTCATATCCCTGGATTTCTTATTATTGCATGAATTGACATTTAAGTAGGTGACTATTTGGTTCATCTCTGTATAAAGTTGTGAGATACCTTTTCCTGAGGAATTTGCTTACAAATGTGAAACTTATAAAATTTGGTGAAAAATAGAAGTAATTAAAATATCACAATAAAAGCAAAGTATGGATTTGATAGAATTGGGGAGGTTTAAGCCTACATGCTTGCAGCCAAACCTGGTAAACAGATAGGGCTCTGAGGAGAGGAGGGTGCTTGAAATCAAAACCGATTGGGATAAAATATTAATACCTTATAGTTTACACAAACAGCATACAAATACTCTCTTAAATGCAGGAAAACCATTACTTCTTGTTTGTAAGTGAATTGCAATAAAGTACAATGCAGATAAAAATCATATGGTAATCATACACTTACTGCTTCTAAAGCAAGATGAAAAAATTATAAACTAACAAAAGAGACTTTGAGGAAGAAAGATATGCAGTCACAGAGGCTAATCTCTCTTTTTTGCTGTGTGTGGAAAGATAAAACTGTTTACAACCATGTCTCTCTTTACTGATTTCAGAATAGAAACAAGTCGCCACATATCCTCTGTGTTTCAAGCTCCTGCAGACAAATAATATAACTTATTTCAATCTGATTTGGCGCAACATCCAGAGGAAGCTAATGAAAAACCTGTTTTACATAATATTTAAATGAGTTTTATCAGAGGGGAACTTAATGGAAAGCAATAGATGCTTACGTCCAAGACAAGCTTACATTATCTTGTTTACCTGATCTTTCTGTTCAAATGAAGAAAAGAAATATGGGCATGAGCTGAAAGTCAACCCTGTTTTCTAGACACCTTGACCAAATATTAGCACTTTAAAATGGCAGCCTAATTTCCCAGCACTTTACCAGATATTTCCTTCCTCAGCTACAGACTTGACCTAAATATTCAAACTTCTGTTCTTTAAACAACAATTTCATTTTCGAGCTTTACTTCATACTGCATATTTTGTTGTGTGGATGCTTCATTTTAAATGTGATTTTTTTCAAGTCAATGAACACTAACCATCAGTTTGAATGCACAAGTGTGTGATGTCAGTGCATATTCTGAGTCATCTTGTGGCTCCTGTTTGCCATCTATATTAAACTGAAAAAATAAATAAATAAAATAAACATAGGATGTGCCTGAAGGTACTACTTACCAAACTTGCAATGAAGCCTCGACTTTGTTTCTCTTTTTTCCCCTCAACTATTCCAACCTTAAATTATGAAGTGACCATAGTGGGACTTCATGTCTCAATATGAGCTCACAAACCTGAACATCTTGATTGGGGAGTTTAACCTAAACAAGTCTTATGATGGCAACAGTTACTTACATAATAAACAGTTTTTTTAATTGATTTGATCACTTTGGCTGTCTTCTAACATTACGTTGGCTAAGAAACTCAAGTTATTAAGCATTCTGATAAGATTGACAGTCTTGCAGGTGGTTTTTCGTACATCCACACACTTTCACATCTTCCCAAAACAACAAGTTTTGCATCAGCCACATGTCACAAAGACCCTCCAAGTTGAGCTCCATGCTTGCCCCCCTTTTTATTGCTCCGTCTTACTTTCATGTCACATTTGATCTCTGCAAATTATTTTTGAAGTTGAAGGAAACATGAGCTGAATGAAGACAAGTAGATCCAAAGCACGAGGGATGATCAAAGACAAAACGAGGATAAAAGTGTTCAAGTGGAATGAACATGGTTCCTCCAAATGAAAAGTGTCAGTCTGTCTGTTTTACTTTTATGTTCCCATATATACAGACAGTACTTTGAAAAGTATTCATACCTCAAAATCATTTTAAGTTTAGTGGATTTACAACTAGACATGTCAGTACACATTATTTGGATTTTATGTGAAATATCAACACACAGTACTCAATATTTTTAAGTTCAAGGATCAGTGCAGGCTTCTCTATTATTGCGTTTTCAAATTTTTGATATAAAACATTTTTACTTTTGTGTCCTTGCCCTTTAATTTTTGCAGCTATGCTTTACTTTGTGTTCGTCTACCACATAAAATCTTTTTAAATTGCTGAATCAGACTGGTGGCTGTTTAACTGCAAAAACTGTATACCTACCACCCTGAGAGGGAGGCAATTCAGATATGTAAACCCCACATATTTAACATGTGAAGTAGGTAGTGCAAATCTAGATAAATACAATTATTTCCTTTTTACCATAGATGTCTTGTCTTTGTTTTATCTTTCTTTTCTTTTAGTTTCCCTCTCCATTTCCTCATGTCCTTTGGATATCATGATGGTTCGTTTTTTAGACAAACCATCATGAGTGCAGAGATCTGAGACCGGAGCTCCTGTATGCTGCACTGGTGTAGCTTCAGAGACTGCTAATTAAGTCGCAGCACAAAAGGGCCCACCAAGGGAGCACGTGGTGAGGAAAAAACAAGCAGAGCCATTTTTTTTCCTTACATTTTTTCTCCTTTAGATGATTTAGTCAGATGGGACCTTGTAACGGCTCTTGAACTCACATTTGGGATTACACAAATTCTGTCCTCCACAAGGGGGAGAGGTAAAAGAAGCTGGAGTGGGATGTACTCACAGACGTCTGGGTGTGAGGTCATTTTTTCAGCTTCTGTATCATTTATTAGAAATGACATATGCACAGCCACATCTCATTGTTTCTGTACCGCATTCAACCAGTACACCTAAAAACACTCTCACTCTACAAATCCCCACTAACAGCAGACTATTTAGGCGACATGCTGCTCTCAGACTCGACCTGCATTGATTTATTAAACTCTCAGACACCGATAGCAAACCTCTTACTCACACCCATACCTGCACACGCAAACACACACACACCTGATCCCCTCCCCCACGTCTTACCCCACTACTCCAGGCTCAGTATCAGACACTCTTTCCGAGACATGGCCATTACTTTAATGATATCAGCCATGAATACTCTCAGTCTGCTCCACTCCACATTAACATCTAAAATCTCCAGTATTTGCTTTATTTCTCCAGATTTTCTCCAGAGCTGTTGCAAATCTGCCTTTTGTCTTCATTGAAAACAAATGATTGGGTGACTGTGGAATATTAAGCAAAACAATAATTGTGTCTGCTTTGACTCATATTGGTATTTCTGATGTTCAAATTGTTCTGGCTATGTTGGGGGGAATAAAACATTTTCTTGTAATAAAAAAACAACAAAAAAACAACAACATTTCATTATCTATACAATAACACAGATGCATTACTGTAAAACGTACTTGTCCACTTAAAGATTTCATTAGATTTTTGCTTTTGTCAGTCTTAAATGTTTTAGACAAAAAAATATCAAAGATAAACTACGGAAATAAATATGTCACTTTTACATAATTATGTCATTTGTGGAGGAAAAAAAAAACCTGCTTCCAATTTCCCCCTAAATATAGTACCTTCTTCACACTGGCTTTAATCATTTAAGATCCAACTCTTACATTAATGTAATGGAAAATTAGTCATATATATATAAACAACCAGACAGATAGACAGATCAATCGATCTTTAGTTATGCCATGATGGGCCATTCATTTTACACCAAGTAACAATAACAACAACAAACACACCATCCATTAATATTTAATTTGAGGGTGTGGTACTAAATTCAACCAATGGAGGTTAAAAACACAAAATTTGTCAATCGAAAACAAAGGTTCTGGTATGACTACAAAGGTGAATATTATTTGCAGGAACATTTTAATCCACCCACTGTTGTAAGTCGTGACAGCATCTCAACTGCAATTAAAGCCAGACTTTGACTAGGCCATTCCACAGAAAGGGAGTGGACGATGCCTCCAATTGTGATTTGTTGGAGTCCTAAAGCCTTAAAAAAGCTTTCACATAATAGATGTCATTGACTTTGTTTCTCATGTGTTCTTGAAGTTCTTTAAATCATGACCCAATAAGTCACTTGTAGCCTACGTCATGACGTCAGAAGGGCTATGATTAGCCATGAGTAGCTTTCACAAAGTGCCCGGTTTTTTGACTAGCTTTTTGGAAATTTTCTATTTTTCTGGTATTAAATTTTATTTTATGATTTTAAACATTTAACTGCGAGGAAAAGGAATGAGCAGAAAAAAAAATCTGTTGGAGAAAAACATCTTCAAGAGACGACAGTGTGCACACAAACGGAGATTTTCTCATATGAACACATAACTGTCCCGATGGATCTATAAAACCCTTGTGAAACCTGGGGGAGGGGACATACAGTGTCATTTGAAAGCTCTGTTTGTTCAACCCCCTTGTGGTTACCTACACATGCAAAGATACACACAATTTGAACACAAATATTGCTGTGTGGCCGTCTTAGGGGAAGACACAACAGGAATAAATAAAGATGCCCCACTGATTCTGCCTTACACACTTTAAATGACAAACTATTCATCTTGTATTGCTTTCAAAGAACACATGCTAAATTATCAACAACCTTCATTACTAAGGTAATTAATAAATGCAAATTACGAATGTGGCACCCTACATAACTGCTATGCATGTGGCGGCACTTCTTAAAATGTATAAAGTCGGATCTTTAATTATCATCCTAGTAAGTGACTGACAAGCAGAAAGAGGCGATGTTTCAGGAGCCGCCTCCACAAAACACAAAGAAAAGTCTTGTAGCAGCAAACACCATTCCCGCTGGCTGTATGAATCAGTGCTCACTGTGGGTCTTCTAATTCCCTTCTTGTACAACCCTGTACTTCCTCCATCGCCATTCAAGTCCCTAACCAGCACACATGCCGCGCACTGCTGGTCAGGCCATGTGACGGCTACTACTGGGCTTATTATCAAAAATCAGTACTCGCCAGAGGGAGTGGCTGGGGACAAGGAGGGGAGGAAGGAAGAGGGCATTCCAATAAAGCATGCTGCACATCCACAGACAAAACAGGGGGACAAATTCCTATTGCTGGTGCTGTAAAAGAAAAATAATTTAAATTCCAAATGATTTCAGCTTGGAAACAACAAAGAGCCTCACAAAGGTCAGCAGGATCATTTGTGTGTCTGTGTGCCTTTATTTGCTTAAAAATCACAACAGAGGTTTTATGTTGCCGTTTATTTTATCTTCAGAAAAAT
Source organism: Alfaro cultratus (assembly GCA_903066825.1). Classification (NCBI taxonomy): domain Eukaryota; kingdom Metazoa; phylum Chordata; class Actinopteri; order Cyprinodontiformes; family Poeciliidae; genus Alfaro; species Alfaro cultratus. The sequence continues at coordinate 4,443 of CAEFZX010019518.1, read as the reverse complement.
ATAAATGAAGGTTCCAACATGTTTTTAGTTGCTTTGACTGCCCAGCAATGGCGCCAGAAGGCAATTTTCATGTTTTTTGTTAGATGCTGACCCCACCCCTTTCACGATTCTGTTCCTCTCCCTATTAGAAAAACAAAAAAACACAGGACAGCACATGGCATTTTCTCCTTTGTTTGTCTCTCATGTGGCTTTAGTTCCTGTTACTTTTATAGTCCTCTTCCACCTTTATCTTCAGCTTTTTACTCGTCTTTACCTCTACATTTATTTCCCCAATTGAAAATTGTCAGCTCCCCCTTTTGTGTCTGCTCTGCTTGTAATAGCTGATCAAATTTACACACAAGCAAACACATTAAATTATTAAATTGTCACTAAATGAGAATAAATACTCAGTGGGACTATCCTCACCTTAGCAAAGCATCACAAATCTGTTGGGTTTAAGTTAAATATGATGTTCTGCAGATATTAAAATTAAATAATTGTGTTGATGCATGTGTCCTTTTTTCATGTTTAGGCAAGTGTTCTTAGTTACAGCTGTTATAATTTTTATAGAAAGATTATCTCAGAAAAAAATTAAACATTACATATATTGAGCCTTTCTTGTAGTTTATTTGAAATTCATTTTTGCATTTTTTGAGCAGGCCATAAATGAGATATAAGGCAGGTGCATCTCAATAATAATAATAATAAAAAAGCTTTATATTGATTACACAAAGACTTGCCATCTTTGTTGACGGCTTGTTAGAAAACCATAACATTACTTGTTTTGACTTTATGAGAATCCATATTATGAATTCACAATACAACTCTTTAAGAGATAGGTAAATATTATGAACCTCATGTTTTTTAGAGAATATATAAAAAGTTGGCATCACATTACAACAGAGCCAAAGGTAGCTCAGCAAGTGTAGTGATTCAGTAATGACAGAGCTTCATTTCTTTAGTGCTCCTGCTGTCTCAAGCCAGTTGATATTGTCTGAGTAATCATATTTTCCCTGCTAATCCCTTCAAGGCCAACATACCCTATCATCGTCACCCACATGAATGAAGTTCAACAATGACTAAGCTCTTTTCATTTTGTCCTCAAAGCTGCTTGATTTTAGAACATTACGAACAAGGACAGAGGGAGATAAGTCATTGATTTTTGAATCATCCTACTCTATGAGTTGGTTAAAGGAGCTTTTCTTTCAGATTTAATTGGATGATATCTCAACTTTACCCAGACAGGGTTCTGGAAATGGTGTTTGTTTATGTGGGGAGATTTAGTCAAGTGTATTTATATAGAACATTTAAATACCCCAAGCTGACCAAAGTGCAAACTGCAAAATACAACATCACAGGTAGATAAATGATAGAATAGAAATAAAATTAAGTTTAGTAAAAAATAATAAGACAAATATAAAACTGGAAAAGATTCCAAAAGCTAGTAGTATGAATAAGAACCAAACAATTTTGAAAATTTAGCAGCAGTCATTTTCTTCCATCCTTTAACTTTTCTTAGTTAGACAGCGAGCCTCAAGTTGGTCTCAATTTTAAAGGCTGGCACCATGTACGCCAAGTCAGCTCTTTTTAGAACCTCAGTATTAACAAAGATTATTTGAACAGAAGTGCAAAGATGAATAAATTAGCCTTCGCTCGACCCAAAATGAAAATGTTGAGACTCAAATTGTTTTGACATGGCAAAAGCATGCTTTGGTACCAACTCAAAGAGCCATTTCCTCTTTGAGGTCTGTGTCTGCTGCCAAGGAAGCAAACATATGTCTGACAAAAAGATAAGAAAATTCATATAAACAGATAGCTACTAACTATTGTTCCGTAAAGCTGTTAAATGGGGGTTTGACAGAAGCTGCATTTTTAAAGGAACTCAAATATAAAAATGAATTGAAAATCTAAATTATCATCAAAAATTTTACCAGCAGGACATATAACTTCACATATTTATTTAAATTAATTACAAATACATAAAAAAGAAATGCATTTTATAGAAACATAGGTAAGATTTGCTTAAGAGTTACACAAAACAAACCATTAAAGATGCAGCTACAAACAAGAACAGATTCAACAGAAATGACCTAAAGTTACCTAGAACTGAGAAGCTCTTTTAATCATCGTGGGTATCAGGGCCACGGTGAAGAAATAACTGCTCTCCAGCTTCTTCCTTCTGCATGCTTTCCAGTCACCTAGGTGTATCCACGGATACCCCTGGCCACCAGAATACAAATACAAAGCAGACGCTCGCTTCTTAGCCCCATTACCACACACACACAAATCCTAAAGAACCCTGTATTTCCCCTTGGGCCACCACATCTAATGCCTTCCCTCTTCATTAATTGTTTTGTGGTTAAAGATGGTAACAGAGAACAGTTTGATAGTAACAGAAGAAGGAATTTTCCTCCAAAAAATCTATTATGGATCTTTGAACTTTCAATAGACGGTTGTCTTAAATATTTCTGCTTTGAGGTGAGAGATTGAATTTTACTCCATAGAACAACCTGTTTTTTGTTTTTTTAAAGTTTCACACTGGCTTCACCTATTTATCCAATTTTGGGCATGTGTGCACAGAGGTTCTGGGTTGCTTTTGAATCACTTTCAAAACCAAACAGAGGCTAGATGAAAAAAAAAAAAAAAAAAACTCCTAGCAGGTGCTCTTGGCCTCACAGCACAATATCAGACTAACCACTGGCCAAAGTGGAAATCGAGTGGTGCCAGGAGGGCAGAGAGGGAGAAGCAAAGTGTGGGTGACACTTGGTGATGGGGTGGGCAGGTTTTTGGGGCCAAGCAGTGTGCAGGCATGGCTTTTTCTGTGGCACAGAACAAAGCCGACCTCTTCATAGTCATCCAGAGATGCAAATTGCTCTTCATCAAACTTTCACACTTGGCTTCCAGTGAACAAAATGAAAACCCTGCCTGTTTGGCGAGAACTGCCAGTAAAACTCACATCCTCTGTCCCCTTTCAGCAGAGAAATTGGCACATTTTAGATGAACAGCAAGGTGGACACACATACACACTCCCACACCTTACAGAGTCAGTTTTACAGACAAACTGGGCATCCAAAATAAGTCACACCACTCTGGGTGCAGCTTTCCTTCCTCTAGCTGTTTTTTGGATTCGGCATCCCAGAGGGAAGCTTGCGATGAGCCCTGCGCAAAGTAGGCTGGGCAACAACCATCAAAGACATCCCTGCCAGAGGGGTATTTAGACCACATCAGTCTCATCCCAGAGGCTCCTACAGGTGAGGCAGAGGGGTGTGTCTGTGTGGGAAAGGGAGATAACAAGAGAAAATGGTTGCACAGCCTCGTGTGCATACTGCATACTTACAAGAAATACCTTTAATATTTCAGGTATAACTGTCCTTATTTTGCCCCTTTGCCCCACGCCAAACCTTATTCCTATTGTTGTCAACTTCAGATGGGAATAATCTGAAATGTACAGCTTTAAACTCACAAAAGGACTGTTATTCAGTAATACACTTAATTCAGCAGAGTTGACTGAAAGAAAAGAAGGACAAATTCATAAGATAAGAATGCCTGAAAAGCATCTCTAAGGTTTTGTTGCTTCAGTTTGGACTCGAGTGGCTGTCTGTGTTCTGTACAGCTTGTGCAAAGCACCAGAGGGGTTGTTTGAACCTGTTTCAGCACTTAAACGTCTGGCTAGCTGTTACGATGATCTTACATTTACAAGGATTCTTTCCAAGAAAAAAAAAAAAAAAAAAGACTGAACAAAACACAAACACTCCACCCTATAATTATTTTATGAGGTGCACCTTGTTTATGCCAGTTTGAACACTTCCTTGTTTTCAGAACTGTCGTCATTCTTCATGGAATTAATGGAACAAGGTGTTGGAGATTTTGATCCGCACTGACATGTTAGAATCAGGTTTATGGCAGATTTGTTGACTCCACATAAACAATTATAATTTCGCATTCCTTCAAAAATGGAACTGGACTGAGATGTAGTGATTCCGGAAGCCACTAGGGTACAATTAACTTACTGTCATTTTAGCTTATGTACTTGTTTTTATCACACTCATTAAAAGTTTGTGTCTGCACTTTCCACTTAATAAAGTGTATGTAAATTAACCACAACACATCTAATCAGTTATTTATTTATTTTTTTGGTAGGAAAGCACAAACATTGCATTGTGTACCCTAAGAATATTTAGTTAAGCACACAAATGCTTACTCATCAATGTCAATTTTGGCCAATATTTATTTTAATTCATTTTACTATTTAATGTGTATGGCATTCCATAGCTTGTTTTAACAGCCACTGGCTTATTAATCAACTAGAAGTGAAGGGCAAAAATGTTATCTTATTTATTTTTGGTTGTACTATTTGGTGTTTTTCCTTTCATAGGATTCTTTAGTGCAGGGGTGCCCAAAGTCGGTCCTCGAGGGCCGGCATCCTGCACATTTTAGTTCTCTCCCTGGTGGTACAAACAGCCT